>RJWJ010021577.1:0-27741 GCA_004363605.1 Indri indri | reverse complement strand
TCTCCTTTCAAGAATACAGCCTGAGCTTTCCTCTTCCCTTGCCCTGGAGCTTTGGCAGGGCCAAAGGAGAAACTGTTAGAAGAATAACTGTTAGAAGAACAACTGTTCTTTTTTCACGCATTCAAGGTCTGTCTTTGAGGAGATTGTGCTCAACATCCTGGGTGCCAGAGGAGAGAGGAAAGAGCCTGGGAGCCAGAGACGGGAGAAGGAGAGAGAGATTCATTCAGACAGGGAAGGGAATAGAGGCTGTCAGTCAAGGGACCAGAGTCAAGGATGCAAGCCCGGTGACCTGGCTGGCGAGAGCTCAGAGAGGTGATTCGAGAAGGCTACCCCAGGCACTGCTTCCCCTTCTAGGCAGAGACCTCAGCTGGCACAATGGCCGTAGCGATGCCGACACTTCAGGAGCCATGTAGGTTTGGAAAATGAGGATATCAGTGGCATCCATGACACATCCATTAGAAGTGATCTTGGATTTTGTTGGCATCATGTAAGCTTTCAGGACTACTTTAGGAAGAGGGAAGGACCTCCATTAAGTACTGCGATTAAATTTCCTGCCAGCTGTAAGAATAGAGCCTTAGAGTTACATTTAATTGTATCTTTTAAAATGTGATATTTCTCAAACACCCAAGTCTGTAGAATAAAATTCACGTATTCATCACAAAGTGTTTTATAAAGGAAAACAAAATGATCAGACTTGTGGTATTGGAAGGACAACATCTGAGAAAATTCATCTGATGTCCATGAACTTTATTGCAATTGGGGAATCAGATCTTTCCAGAAACTGACCAAGGGGGACAAATGAACAAAGAGGAGGTCTGCGAAGGAAACAGAATATTAGTCTTTAAGAAAGGTCATTGCTTTCCAGATGGAAGAAGTATATCCTAAAATCTGTGCCCAAGAAATGAGAAATGAGAAATGGAGCCAGCACTGGGCACACTCTCAACAGCTCAGGAGATGATAACACCAATGCCCACTGCAGTTCAATCTCACTGATAAGGTGTCTCCGTTCATTAAAAAACATTTTTTAAAAGTCTCGCATGTGATCATGGAACTGAAAAAGAGAAATTCAGTGTCCTAATCCATTTTCTGTTATTGTCACAGAATACCACAGACCAGGTAATTTATAAAGAAAAGTTTCTTTAGCACACATCTGAAGGCTGGGAAGTCCAAGAGCGTGGGGCCAGCATCTGGTGGGGGCCTTCCTGCTGCATCGTAACATGGCAGAGGGCACAGCATGGTGGAGGGAAAGAGCAAAAGGGCCACAGAGAGCTCACTTTTACAACAGAGCCAAGCCCTCGTAGCAACATTAATCCACTTGTGAGGGCAGAACCCTCATTCATCCATTAATCCATTCACGAGGGCAAAGATACTAAGTTTCCAGCCTCTGACCTTTTTGGAGACACATTCAAACCATAGCACTCAGTGTTATTGGATCCCAGTCCTTGCCTTCAAGCATAAAGTATTGTTGCTCCTATTTTAGAATTTAAAATATGAAACCGCAGAGAGATTAAATTTTTTCACTAAGTCATTTATTCGGCAAACACGGGCTGAGGCCCACCCTCTTCCAGACATTACTAAGAATAGCCTTGGAGTACTCTAATGATGGGAAATAAATATATAAGTAAAAATTTACAGTATATATATATTGGTCAGTGCTATAGCAGGTTGCGTACGTTTCCTTTGGAGCGTCTGCCCCCAACAATGACCCCATTTCTCTGAGAACTTTCCTCTCTCCCCTCAGTATTGACCTCTGGCAGATATGCTTTTGCAATTTAATGCAACATTCTGGTTTTAATTGATTGTATCTGGCGTGGTCACTGAACTGAAGAGTGGCCAATTAAATTCTCTCTTCAGGGAATTTAGAATTGGGCCTGAGAAATAGTCAGTCTCTGCTTGTCTCTCAGGTCAAAGACAGTTTTAGTAAATTATATATTTCCATGAATTTTATCAAAACTTTAAAAATTATTCACATAAAGTTATTCAGAACAACTTCTCTTTTTAATATGCGTAGCATCTATAGTGGTGACCTCTTTTTTCTTCCTAATATTGGTTATTTGTGTCTTGTCTCTTTTTTTCTAAATTGGGCTTGCCAGATGTTTGTCAATTATATTAACTTTTTAATAAATCAACATTTGGTTTTGTTAATCCTTTTTATTTCATGTTTGTCTATATTTTATTAAATTCTGCTCTTAACTTTATTATTTCCTTTCTTCTATTTCTTTGGGTTTATTTTACAGTTCTTCTTTCTAAAGTTTTGAGATAAATGCTTTGCTCATTAATTTTTAACCTGTCTTTTTCTCTCATACAAGCATCAAAGCTTAAATTTTTAAGTACTATTGAAATTGCATCCTATATGGTTTAAAATTATTTTGTTATAGTTAATTCGAAATGTTTCTAATTTCCATTATGATTTATACTTTGATATTTGGGCTATTGAGAAGGATATCTCTTAATTTACAAACAGATAGAAAATTTTCTAGGTACCTTTTTGTTATTGACCTCTAACTATATTTCACAATGGTCAGAGTTTTAATCCTTTGAAATTTGTGAAGACTTGCCCAGAATATGATCAATTTTTGTGAATGTTCCATGTTTGCTTGTAAAAATAAGTATTTTGCAATTGAGTGCATTTTATAAATACCCATTAAGTCAAATTTGTTAAACATGCTGTTCGAATTTTTTATATCCTGATTGAAGCATGATGTTAAAAATCTTCCAATATGATCGTACATTTGCTTATTTCTCCTTGGAATTCTTTTGCTTTTTACTTTGCTTTGAGGTTATATTTTTACATATTCCAAAACTTTAAAATATTATATCTTTCTGGTAAATTGAGCCTTTGTTATGAAGTGATTTTTAATTAAAATAATTAATTAAATTATTAAGTTAATGCTTTTGCCTGAAAGATGACTTTGTTTCATATAAATCTACTTACACGTTTCTTCTGATTGCTGTTAACATATTTTTTTTCTATTCTTTTACTTTTTAACCTTTCTATATTCTTATATTTTAGATGTATCTCATACATAATACACAGTTGGATACTTTTAGCAATCCAGTATGACAATCTTTGTCTTTTAACTAGATTAATTGTTTCATTTATAATTAATGTAATTAGTCACATATTTAGATTTGTCTACCATATTTGTGTTACATTTCTCATCTATTTTGCTTCTTTTTGTCTCCATTCCTACCTTCTTTTGCATTAGTGAATCATTTTTTCTTATTCCCTTTTATTCTTGTACTTGTTTCAAAGGTATATATTCTATTTCTATTCATTTAGTAACCTATAATTTATGACATATATATTTAATTTACCAAATTTAATCAATACCTTTACCATCTCTCTTATAAAATCTTAGACCTTATTAACTCAATTAACTACCACAATCTCCCAGTTGAAATGTTATTTTATATATCCTTATTTATTTAGATTTCCCACATATTACGACTCTTTTCTCTTCCTCCCCCCTTGCATCTCAGACTTCCCATTTTAGATCACTTTTTTCAACTTAATGAACATCCTTTAAAATGCCCTAAAGGGCATTTAAATATCTGTTACTACAAACTTTCTCAGTTTTTGTCCCCTAAAAATATTATACTCTTACTATTAAAAAATATTTGGGATTGGTATAGAATTTTAGATTGGACATTATTATTTTTCAGCACTTTAAATATATTACTCCAGTGTATTCTAGCTTTCATTTTTATTATTGAGAAATCAGCTGTCAGTCTGTTACCTCTAGAGGGTAATATATAATTTTTCTCTGGCTATTTTCAGATTTTCTCTTTGTCTTTAGTGTGTTATAGTTTTTCTATGGTGTGTCTTAGTGTTGGTTTCTTTTTACGCATCCTGTTTGGAAGTCACTGGGCTACTTTAAAAAAAACAAAAACAAAAAAACTATGGGTTGGGCACTGCATGAATTGTGGAAAGTATCCCATCAGTATACCTTTGAATATTGCCACTACCAGATTCTCTTTTTCCTTCTTACATAAAATCCAGTTATAAGTATATATATTTTAAAAACTTTTTTCTTCAAGTCTTTTAATCTCATTTTCATTTTTCTATTTTCTACTTTCTCTATTTTAGATAATTTTTTGAGACTTATCTTCCAGTTTATAACTCTCTCTTCAACTGTAACTAATTTGCTGCCTAAACCTGCTGGCTGAGTTTGTAAATTTCAAGTATTATATTTTTCATTTTTTAGAATCTCTGGTTCTTTTGAATATCTACTTGGTTATTATTTCTTGTTCCCTGTAGGTATTTTTAACTTTATCTTTTATAATTTAAATAGGACAGGCATAGTTATTTATATTCTGTGTCTGGTAATGCCAATACCTGAAATATTTTTAGGGTCTTTTACTGTCTGTTTTTTCTGCTCTTCTTGCTCATATAGCACATTTCCACGTGTGCTTAAATTTTTTGAGCTTGTTGCATATTTTCCTTGGAAAAATTACTTCTAGGAATTCTTTGAAGATTGTGATAAAGGTACATTCCTCTGCACAGAATTTGCTTTCCCTCTGCCATGAACCCATGAGTACTACCACTTTGGGATCCTTCTTTTTAAAAAGACGGAGCTAATGGTTTGTGATCTGTTTGGACTACCTGGATCGTTTGATTTGGGACTGCAAATTCATTTGAGGGAGTTTACTTCTTGCTTTATCTTATATCAAAAGTATAGTCATCGAGGGTGTTTTAGTATTACAGGAGATGACCCAATAGACACTCCACATTGGGAAGATCTGGGCTTTATCTTCTATCCCTTATGCATATGATCCCATGAATACTTAGACTCAAGTTTATCAGTTTTGAAGAGTGACATCAGTAAGATGGCAGAATAGAAATTCTCCAGCTCCAACCCCATCTCACAGAAACCCAACTAGCAACAACCCACAAACAAGAGTACCTTTGTGAATATCCCTGAACTCAGGAGAGAGACTGAGATACTCCTTTGTACCATAGAACTGAGAAAAGGTACATTCAAAGGGTAAGAGAAATGGTTTACTTTGACCATATCACGTTTCCCCCATGCCAGCACAACACACCCACAGAGGATTCCCCTGGCCCATGGTTTCCATAGTGGGAAAAGAGAGTTAGTTAGACATGGACATGCAGCATCCCATCATTCTAGGACCCATTCCTGTCTTACCCCATGGGAAACACTGGGAGTACTGGCAGGGCTAGACCACATGGGCTCAGTTAAAAACAAAGAATGGGGGTGGGGCTTGCAGTAACCAGCATGTGGATCTTGGCACTGACTTGCATTCTGGCAAATGGAGGCACTCCACCAGAAAAACTATCCAACAGTATCACCCTCCCAGAAGCAAAGTTAATAGGTCTGGCCAACTTGAGTCCCTAGCCAGCTTTCCCACCTAGACCTGGTGGTTTGCATAAACCTTCCCTAGGATGGGAGGTACAAATTCACAAATATCTGTGGAAGGGAGCATCTAGTCCTGCCCAACCCCAGAGGCTGAGCAGCAAGCTTACTCAGCCGCAGTCCTCTCCTTAAGTCTTCCCCAGATCAGGAGGTAACAGCAGGTCAGTGACTATCTAGAGAGGAATATCCGGTCTTCCCTGACCTTAGCAGCCAAGTGGCAACTACACCAAGCCTTATTGCTCTCCTTAAGCCTTCTCCAGGCCAGGAGGCAATTATCTACAGATAAAAGCATCTGGCCATGCCCAACCCCAGCTGCTGAATGGTGACCCCACTAAACCTCAGTGCTTTGCTTAAGGCTTCCCCAGGACAGGAGACAAGCACATGTCCACCCATATCTGTGGAGCATAGCCTTTGACCTGGCCTATCCTGAGTGGCTGAGAGGCAACCCCACAATTCTTGCCCAGTTTCAGACCCCAGCACATGGCCCTGCCCAACTACGGATTCCAAACAGCAGTACCATCCAGCAAGGGAAGACAGTTTATAACTGTGCCCAATCTGAGGTGACCACTGAGCCAAGCTAACAGCTCTTCCTGACCATATTTTTTTCTTGCATTTATACATGTTTGTATCAGCAAGGGGATAGAGAAATCCACATTCAGTTCACAATAATGCTGGAATTGTAAGTCCCGCACCAATAAAACAAGTGGTCTAGGTGAAGTCCAATGTTCTTTACATATTTGATTTACACATCTATTAATTTCTATCTTTACATATCTATTATTTTCATTGTAACTATTGACTTTGTCTTATGCATTTATGTTTATGTTAAATTTCTGTAGTCCTTACCTGCTACTAATTCCTTAAATACAATAATATTTTACCATAAGAATTTCCACTAGAGAGCAGTACATTTTATGATTGCATTTTCATAAAGTGCTAGGCTCAAGCAGAGGTCTATACAAGCTTCTCAGGGACTTTACGAGTGTGACCGAGTTCTTTGTCTATTTTCCTTTCCAAAATAAAATCTCTGTGTTGGTTAGCATAGTCATTAAGTGCATTCAGAATTATTTTATCTTTTTTTTCTTTGAAGTATATGGTAGGATTGTCATTCCCTTCTCTCTTAAATTTAGGTGTGGCAATGTGACTTGCTTTGGCCAAAGGAACGTGAGTAGTTGATATAACTTTCTGGTGGAAACTTTAAGAGCTGATGTATACATCACACATTCTCTTTTCCCTTTTCCACAGAGACTGGCAACATTCCAGATCATGTTGTTTCTTTAGCCTAGGTCCCAGAATGAGAATTATGCAGAGTAGAGTTTCTAACTGACATATAATTAAAATGGAGTCTGAGTGAGAAATAAACTTTTGTTGCCTAAGATTTTGGGGGTTGGTTGTTACTGTGTCATAATTTAGCCTCTCTTGATTGATACAAGAGTAAGTGGGGCAACTTATTTTTCATTGTATTCCTCATATCTTAGCACAAGGCCTGACACAGTAAGTGTTTGTGATTCGTTGAGTCAAATCAAAGCTCTCCAGGCCTGCAGTGACAAAGACGAGGACTCTGATTGTCTGTAAGGTTTAGTTGTGAATCCTCAATACATTCCATTCATCTTTCCGGCTGGAGGGAGGGAGAAAGACATTGGGCTTTGTCACACGTGGTAATCATTTCGTTTGGTACAAAGCCCATTGGAAGAAGGAAAACAAAGGGCATTGCTTCCAGCGGGTAACCTACTACTGCATTTCATGTAAACACTGAATATTCTATTCTGTTAGCTTGTGAGAAATAGTGCTAGGCAGAAGAAAAGTCAACAGGGTTTTCTTTGTTTTTCTCTTAGTTCAATCAATCAGGGAAGAAACATCTGATCACAGAATTGTGTGCTTAGGAAGGACTTTGGCATTCGTTGAGTCTACCTACTGCCTACAAGTCATCTATCTTGGGAAAGGTGTTTTATTCTTAGAAGCTATGAAGCCATTCTTGGTTTCTGAAGCAAGATGATTGGATCTACCAATAAAAAGTCATATTCTCTTGGTCAGATCTTTTATGAATTTGATTTTTCAAATAAGTAGAGTGGCCATATTATTTACCGTTCAAGCATAGAGATGTTTGAGAGTGAAAGAGGGCACTGTTACCAGTTATACCAGAGTGATCAGTATAAACCGATATTTTCCTGGGAAAACTGTATGAGAACCTTACAAGAGAGACACTTATCAATGTGAATTTCATAATACATAATGAATGCATGAAATCCCTTATTCTGAAAAGAGCCAGCTGACTGTGAGAACAAAAAGCCAAGGTGAGGAAATATCATTCTCAATTATACATTTCAATGAGTAACATCATTTTTCCATTAGCTGATTATCACTAAATTTTTTCAGATATGTCCCTAGGGGGATCTTTGATATCTTTGTACAAATGCATAAACTATTTGCCTGGCTTGAACCCCCAACCCCAAGCCCCTGACCAAATGTTATTTTCTCTGGAATGGCTTCTCTAACATTCCTAGACATAGCTAGTCTCTGTCAACTGGGTTTTGCCAGCACGGTGTAGACACTTCTATGGCAGCACTTTCCACATTATATTGTAATTCTCCACTTACGTCTGTCTTCCCTCATGGGCTGTTCAAGAGCAAAAACCATGTCTTATTTCCTTTCGTGGCTAAGAAGAACTTTTTTACCCAAAGGTAATTGCACAGTAAATTATTGAAAGAATGAACCCTGAGAACTACTTATTTGGAAAAAGAAGAGATTATGCTTACAAGGCCTTCCCAGCTTGAGCATAAGATAAAAGGAACAAAAAGAATAACTGATTTACCAGCTGTTTCCTGATTCCTAGGGAAAGAAATGTAGAGTGGTTCTGAGGTGGAGGCAGGGGAGAAACAAAACACAGTTCCTTCCTTTTAATTACATTTGGCTGTGGTGCTATTTCAGGATAGAACTCACAAAGCTGTAACTGCTAGGAGCTGTGTGTTCATTACTTGAGGGAAAACAAGGTAATATACTAATCTTCAGGAGATTTTTAAAAGACTACTTTGCGTTACATCTTCTAGGAATGAAACTGAATGTATCTCCCCCAGTGGTAATTACAGAAATTAAAGATGCAGAGAAAGCATCCGGTCAACCCTCCCAGCGCGGCATGTACACCGTCACCCGAGCCATTTTTACGTAGCTCCTGTCACTTCCCAGGAGTGGCCGGAGCTCCTAGCAGAGCAGAGAGACTGCTCGGGAAATATAAAGCAGACACTCGGCTCCTACTGCTAGATGGCCTTGGTGAGGGATTGGGAATTGACAGATGCTAAATTGGCGGCAGAATTCTCCAAGCTAGGAGTTAAGTCATGTATATTTATGTAAAGGGGAGATACCGCTCTTCTGGGCCATGAGGAAGTACGTGGGTAGGGGGTATGTTTACCTTATTAAGCTGTTTTGCAGGATTTAAGGAGCTGATACCACTGAAGCGTGTGTTAGGGCAGGACGGTCATTCCCGGAGTCAAGTAGTGCTGCCTTAAAGAATAGCATTGGGTACAATGTACACTATTCAGGTGACGGGTATATTAAAAGCCTAGACTTCTCCACTATGCAATTCAGGCATGTAACAAAAAACCACTTGTACCCCCTAAATCTATTTAAATTTGAGAGAGTGAGAGAGTGAGAGAGAGAGAGAGAGAGAGAGAGAGGCAGACAGACAGACAGACAGACAGAGAGGGGGGGGACAGGGAATGAATAGCACAGGGCACAAAGCTTGGTGGGATTATTTTGGGTTCTGATTCTGGGCTGATGCTTGACTGGTTAGAAGCGTGAAACATCAGCATTTCCCCCCAGGGCTAGAGTTTTGACAACACTAAGGTGTAGGGAGGAGTCCTGGTGACCACTGAAGGTGGCAGCAGGAGATGGCACAGAAAAGGCACCATGTACCTCTCCCTGCACCGAGTCTGTCCCGGTCCCCACCGTCCTCTCACTATTTCTTCCACAGGTATATCCTGGCCCTCCACTAAGCTCATGGCACTGTGCAGAACTAATGATAAAAATGACAGCTTTGGCCCTTAAGATCTCCTGGCCTAGCAGGAAAGGCAGCCACATAAACAGGTCATCATCATTCACTGTGCTAGGTATGCTATTGGCAATGTATATAGGAGGTTACGAAAATATGGCTGAAGGAGTTGCCAGTTCTGTGTGGTTATAAATTAATGAGAAACTAGAGTTTGGGGACATCTTCACATACAGCTCCCCATGATAAATCCCAACCCTCTTGGTGTAGCATTCTGGTCCTCCGACGTGTGTTCTCATAGCTCAGTCTCACCTCCCACCGTGGCTGACAGCAACTGCCTGCCCCATCCCATCTGCTTGGTTCTCAGCTGTGTCCCTGGGTGGAATGCTCCACTTTTCTCTACTGATCTGAATCTTATCTGTTAAAGGGCAACTCAAGTCCTACCTCTTCCTTGAAGTCTTTTTTGATTATTACGGTCCATAGTAACCTCCCCATTCTGAACTCATCGTTTGGAAATTCTGCTTTGACACTGCTTTATGACATCTCTTATATTATTATATACTTCTTTTAGTATAGATTTAATACACACATTATTTCTCCCCAACTAAAATTAGACATTAAATGGCATAATCCATTATCTAACATTCCATATAGACCCAAGTAGAGTGCAGCATACCACACTCAGTACGTACTTGTTGAATGAATGAATATGGGCATTTTGTTCTTTGGGGGAGATTTAGGAGGAAATTGTCTTTTTCTTTAAGCACCTGGAGTCAGTATGGAGAGCCTTTCTTTCCTATGGTTATGAATTTCGGTAACATTATTTTTCCCTAAAGGTCATCCATACATTCATTCATCCACTAAATACTCACCCGAGAGTTTAGTATTGAACCAAACTCTACTTGGTGTCAGAGAAACTGAGACTAACAGACGGCCGAAGTGGGAAGCCCAGCACGTGAAGGGGTAAGTGGAATAAAGTGTTATGAGTTTCATATCTGTTAGGGCAGGGCCACAAAGGACTGAAAGTCAATTCTATCACAAGGGTAAGTGATGATTTCATGACGTAGGGGATGACTGAGCTCCTTAGGGCAGTAGATACCCTGCGATTTTTAGACCAAAGTAAGGAAGCTTGAACATCAGCCAACAGTTTTGTCTCGCATTGGCTCAAGATGAACCCTTTGTGCATTTCAGACCGAATTCCTTTGTTCCCTTGCATACTTGAGCATGTCTACCTTCTACCCTCACAGGTGATTTGATTGCTACTTAAGCAGGCAATAGAGTTCTTGGCTGGAAGTAATTTTCCCTCAGCATTCTGAGGGCATTTCCCAATGATTTCTAACCTTCACGGTGGCTGAAGTCAGATGCTGCTTCTGATTCTTGATATTTTCTGTGAGACATCTTTTGTTCTCAGTTGGTCCTAAAAGGTTTTTAGGATCTTCTCTTTGTTCTTGGTATCAGTGATAATCTATCTTGATGTGTTTTGTTGTTGTTTTAGTTGTGGTAAAATACATGCAACATAATTTACCATCGTAACCATTTTTAAGTGTACAGTTCAGTGGCATTAAGTATATTCATGTCTGTGCTATGATTTAATTCACGGTTTTAAGCCCTTGATGGACCCTTTCAAAAAGGATATTCATGTTCTTGTTTTATTTCTCTAATAATTTCCTCCTCTCCTTTTTCTCTCTTCTTTCTGGAATTTCTATTGGGTAGATGTTTGATTTTCTGTACTGCTACTCTAATTTTATGCCTTCTCTTATTATCCACCTCTTTGATCATTTGTTCTACTTTCTGAGGTTTTTTTTTAAGACTTTAAACTTTGTCTTCCAATTATTTTACTAAGCATTTTATTTCTGTTAAATTTAGTCTCTGTTTGTTATTTCTTGCTTCGAGTGTCCTTTTCAAAAAATAGCATCCTATTATTGTTTCACTGATGCAAAATGTTATATTATTTCTCTGAGAATAATAATTTTTTGAAATTTTCTTACAGGACTATTCTTTTCTCCAAGTACCTTTTATCTTTTTCTGTTTATTTAGGGGTCTCTCTCCCATTTTAGGAGACTTTCCTTAAATATCAGCCATCCCTGGGTATCTGTCTTAGCTAAGAATGCGTCACTAGGAAACTGAATGGATGGTCTGTAAGCATGGATAGGGCTGGTTTGATCAGTTAGGGACCCAGTAATTTTGTTGGTGAATTGCTTGCAAATATCGTCCTTGAGCTAGGATGTCAGCAATCTGAAAACCCAGCAGGAGAAGGATCTGAATGGGGATCTCACCATTTACAATGTAGATTATTTTTACTTAATTACTTAGTTTTTAGCATGATATTCCATTCTATTCTGCACCTAGTGTGCTTAACCCTGGGACCTCTCAGGTTCACATTCCCAGTAAACCTCTCGCTTCTTCTGAGCATAGCACAGTGAAGGCATCTGGGCACCACCCACTTCTTACATGGATGCTCAACTAATCCCTCCCCACCTCGATTTATTCTAAGGGCCCCGGTTCCCCTTTGCAGATTTTTGCAGCTTAAGCAACTTCTGCCCTCTTCAATCTCTCTCCGTTGTGCTAAACCAGTTATCATTGATATATTGTTATTTTGTATCTTCAAAAACTTTTTGAAACTTGTCATCTACTGTCATGCTCTATTCCTATTTTATTCATAATTTAAGGGTTTTCTTCTCATTTTCTATTATTTTGGAGACTTTCATGGAGTTGACATTGGCCTGTGTGTTTATCTACCATATTTAACCAACAGTCCTTTTCCTTATATTGGACCTTAGATTCCTCCTACTGCCTCTCCTGGGAGCTTCCCTCACCCTCATCATCTGCCCCATCCTCAGTGCTATGATACTAGGTTTCCAGAATTAGCAAACTAAAAAACAGAATATCCAGTTAAATTTGGACTTCAGATAAACAAATATGGTATGGAGCACAATCTAAAAAATTATTATTTTTTCAGAAATTCAAGCTTAACTCTTCATCCTGTATCTTATTTGCAACCTTAGTTCAGACGGTAATAACACAGTATAAACTGGATGGCTTAGAAACAACAAAATTAGTCTCTTACCATTCTGAGGCTGGAAATCCAGGAACAAGGTGCCAGCATAGTTGGGTTGTGTCGAGGGCCCTCTTCTGAGTTGCAGACAGCTGACTTTCCTTGTAAGCTCACATGGTAGAGTGTAAGAGAGCTCTCTGTGGTCCCTTTTATAAAGGCACTGATCCCATTCATGAGGCTACATGCTCATGACCTAATTACTGCCCAAAGACCCCATCTCCTCCTATCATCACATTGAGCATCAAAATTTCCACACGTGAATTTGGGGGGGGGGACACAAATATTCAGTCCATAATACAACCCTACTAGGATAGAAACTTCTCATCCTAGCTTTGGCCCTGTAGAACCCAATCCTTATGTCTAACCACATAGCTAGTACCTGAGTAGCTCTTCCCTCTTCTCCTACCATCTCAAGAAGGTAATGCTAGACATTTACCTGTGGTTCAGGAACTTCTACACCCTACTATAACAAGATGGGTAAAATGTCTGCTTTTTACATTTTGCTTATGCTAAACTAAAGATTTTGAACTCCATCCTTAAAGCTTTGGGGGATTGCCAAATATTTTTTTACAGTGAAGTGACATGATCAGATTTGGATTTTTTAAAAAATCATGCTGTAGCATAGAGGGTGACAAGCCTGGGGGCAGGGAGACCTTTGGGTAACTAGTGAGTGATTTGAGCAAGAAAAGATAGCATCCTGAACCAGGGAAGAACAAGTGAGAATGGAGATGAGAAAATTCAGGGAATATTAAAAAGGTAGGAACTACTGGACTTGGAAATTGAATAGCTGTAGTGAAGGGAAAAGAATTGTTGAGAGAGTGCTGAGTTTCCAGCTTAGGCAAATGATGGTGAGTAGAAACTTTCACCAAGAAAAGAAATTCAGGAGAACAGATTGGAGGGAGGAGATTACCATTGGTTGTCTCCTAAATGGTTCTCATTTACACAAGGGGAGGAGGTTCTTCTTCTAGGGATCACAACTGTCTTTGGCCTCGTCCCAAACTCCAGCAAGAAGAAACCACAAAGATATATTCAGCTTACTGAAGTCAGTTGCAAACTGTAGCTCCCACCCTGGCTGTGAGCTCAGCTGATGGAGGAAGGCCTTCCACTTCCCACGTGCAAGCAAGGGAGGGTCCTTCTCACATGATAGGCCTGTCCTAGCAACCAGGGAGTGACAGCTGTTGGCAATTGGCATTCGTCAGCTTAGCAACACTGGAAATAGGCTGTCCTCCCTTCGCTCTGGCCCATCATGACCAACGGGAATGTTAGGGGCTGTTCTGTGGTCAACCTGAGTTGACGTAACCCATCGTGGACTGAGACCGGAGAGAACAAAATGGGATTGAGCGTCTGAAGGGACCATTTTTTTTTACCAGTTCAGCAGCCTGCCCCTTTGCTTTCTCTCTTAACACTCAGATTACATCATTTGCATCAAGTTCTCTTACTGCACTAAATCACCTGCTTGCAATAATAATGTCAGGAACAGTTTGTCAGCCACAAGCAGCACATGTCACTTCCTGAGGAGTCAGAAATAATATGGACTCCTCTGTGTTAAATTTTTTGCTCATAACAAATCTCATTATTGATTCGATTGAGTCGGTTGAGAGTTTAACATTAACTTTAATGCCAGTTCTTTGCCCCGTTAATTGTCAAGCCAATAAAGGCACCTGCTATCTCTGTTAAGCTAATGAGGCAGAGGAAAGAACAGGAAAGATGGCAGGTGAGGCCAGTTCTTCATCCCCTGAGTCTCTGCGTTGCCCAGGCAACTTTTCCTGCAACTGTAAATGGCAGTGTTTTGCTTTTCTTGGTCCTGTGTTAGCAGACTGCCATTCCCAAAGGACTGGCCCCTCCGCTTTGTTTCTCAAGGAGTGTGTAGGATGAACGCGAGCGAACAGTCTCATGTCAATTCCAGACATAGCTTCTCCATCCATTTCTATTGCTGTCGATTCAATTTCTTTGTGAGAGAGCCATACAGAATTGGAAACACAATTTTGTGTGTGAAATTACTAGCACGAAGCAGCAAGTGATTGTAGTGCCTGGGAAAAGGAAGGCATAGGTTGAAAGACACATTTAAAGAATGTGGGGTGGGGAGGGAGGAGGTGGTTCTGAAACTCATACCTCCAGCTGAATAATTCTAATGAGTCCATAAAGAAGTCAGAAAAACTTGCAGCACTATGAATTCAAACAAGCATTACTGTGCCTGTTTGCCTTATCAGAGAAATTGTTAAATTCAAGTCAAAGGACAGGTATACAATAGGTAATCAACCAAATAGACTTTTTTGAGTGCATAGCTTAGAATACAGAGGCATTGCACCTTATTAAAAGGAATCCAGAAGAAAGGAATATTCATCAGCTAACATAGGCTTGCTGTTGGTTTGTTTTTTAACCAGCCCATCTTTCATGAGTTAATCATAGAACATAATGAATTAAATTTAGTCTTCTAATTTTTTTCTCTCCATGTGAGTCTGTGCACACACATAAATACACACAGACACCCCAGCAAGGCCTGAAGGATGGCCCACTGGTTTTCAAGAAGTACTATTGTGTGGTGCTTAAGAATCTGGTCTCTGGAGCAAGATGGATTTGGGGAAAATTATTCATTCTCTGAGCCTCAGTGTTCTCCTCTGAAAAATGGGGGTGATTAAAAGAAAAAAAGCCGGGAAGCACCCATCATAGTGCCAGGCACATTTCAGCTACTGCATTGGTGTGATATTAGGAGACTTGCCTACAAAGACAATGCCCTTTCCACTTCTTCGGTTCTCCAACTGAAATGCAACACGCACCATCCTGCTTCCTTTGTTTTCTCCTGGGAAGTGCTTTCTAGATCCTGCCTCCCTTGTTTTTTGTTGCTGGCCAGGCACAAAGCCTCCTGGCTGTGGGTCCGGGGAGGCTTGGTTATTTGCCAGGTTGCTGGGAGGATTCCCCAGATGACTGTGTCAGAGGTGCTAATGAGTCTCTGTTTAGCCATGACTGTGCACTCCCCTGGCAATTGGGAGAGAAACACCTTGCACAACAATTAGCTTTTCACAGCCATTAGCAATTTGCAGTCATTAGCACCGCAGAAACACTGCAAGTAACACGCGGGAAGCAAGCGGCACTGTGAGTCACAGCAGGGCTCCTGTGTAGCAGAGGTCTGAGAGCCTGAGGTCCCCTGTGCCCACCCACTCCAGCAAATGGGTTTTGTGACTCAAAGTGCCTCTGTTCCTTCCCATCATATCATTGAAAATAGCTCTATCAAGCCCATTATTTGTTTCAGTGGAACATAAATCTTTCAGAAGAAAAGTCCAGAAGATGTAGTACATAATAAAGCAATCCTGAATTCCCTCAAGACCAAGAAGCCTAAAAGAGGCTGGAAGGAGTGGTGTGAATAATTGAAATTTGCGTTGACTGAAACCCCAGTGCAATGCAATGATTTAGCGCCAAAGCTGTTCATAGCAGCATTGCTAAATTCTGGAACCATCTAGTTCTCAAAAAATAGGGATTGGTTAATTCATTATGCTATAGGCATTCAATGGAATATAATGCAGCCTTTAAAAATAATATTCTTGAATTTACAGGTAGATTACATCAAAAAGGTTATAAAACATTACGAATATATGATTTCATTTTTTACTGGAAAAAAACAATATGCACCTTCAAAATTTTAGCAGTGATTGTCTCTGAGTGCCAGAAATGGGAATGGATCGTTTTTAATTTTCAAATTTTGCTGTTCTATGGCATCTTTCTAAAATAAGTATATATGCATGTATAATCCTTTGAATTAGAGGGTTACAAAAGAGCAGAGTGAGAAAGTAAGCCCTGTCTGGCTCAATGGGTTTAACATAAATGTAAACATTTTGACTAAATATTTTATTGAAGTACAACAAATACACAGAAAAAGGACATCAATAGTAAGTACACAGCTTGATGACTTTTTGTGAAGTACGTAAACCCAGAAGCAGAATGAGTCTTAAATACTGTGGTTCCACAAACTCAAGTCTGCATGGTGAACAATTACAGCAGGAGGTGAGCTAAGGGGGTGTCGGTGATGCAAGCTGCTAAGCGGAAAGCCCATGATGATAATTCTGGTAGGAAAGGTGATAAATCTCCATCTTACACGCACAGACACTGAGCCACAGGGAGTAGGAGTAACTTGAATCCCACAGCTAAGTGGAGGAGCTGAGATTCATTCCCAAACACTCAGGCTCTGGAATCCATGCATCTCCAAGACAAAATACAACTGGGGCAACTAGCTTGATGACCAGAGAGCAGAAGGGGATGGGGGAGATGTGTCAGGGAGGGCAGGAAGGCTCAGATGTTAGGAAGGAGGGATAGAAAAACCAGTCATGGAAATTTCTGCAAAAGGCAGACGGGTGGGGAAATTAATAATTCTTAATTTTGGCGGCTTTGTGCACTTGTATATCATGTGCAACTGAGATACAGTCTGGAGGCTGATGCACCAGAGATGCTGAACACAAGAGCTCTGGCCCCGTTCAGAAGTCATAGAGAGCTAAGAAGGACAATGGGTTCTCCGTTTTTTGATTTGCTGATTGACAGGGAAGCAAGGCACCACTCATAATCCTCCCACATGAAAAAGTGATCCCCCAAATCTTAGTCCAATTATCCAACTGGTTTTTCCCTTGAAGTAGCTGTTCTGCATAAACCATGTGGAGGGAGTACTCTGGGCACAGGGTACGTCTGGAGAATATGGGGCAAGTATTTGGGACCATGAGTGATGACAGCAGAAAATCACCTCCCACAACAAACTCAGCTGGGGAGGACCAAGCTTGAGAAGTTTTCAGGGACACCATTTCCATCAAAGACATAGGCCTAGGAATTTGGTTTTCTTAATTAACTCAGTGGTGGCACCATGCTATGCTAAGAGGACTAGGTTTAAGACTTGTAAGTACCTCTACTTAGGCCATTAACCCTGTTTTGTCACTGTGAGCTTTTCAAGGATAGAGGCTGTGTGGTTATTCATCTTCCA
Organism: Indri indri; assembly: GCA_004363605.1. NCBI lineage: Eukaryota > Metazoa > Chordata > Mammalia > Primates > Indriidae > Indri > Indri indri. Next base: position 10,366 of record RJWJ010021577.1, on the reverse strand, counting down.
TCCCCGATGAATAATAAGTGCCTTGCAAATAAGAGATGTTAAATAAATGCTTACTAAATGTATAAAACACACGTCCTAGATATTCTAGGGCAATGCCACTTTAAATATTTCATTGATTATGTACACTGATTTGGGCTCAGAAACATTCAGAGAATTAGGTCTAAATGTGGCTGATGGGAATTTCTGGGAATTCTTAAGAGCTATTTCTTAGCAATAGTCACTGTATGAGTCATTTCTCATAGTCCTTCTCAGTCATTCTTTTGTTCCAGTAAAGGTAGGATCAGACAGAAATGAGGAATTCCCTGGCAGTGAGGGAAGGAAGAATTTTATAGAACCTAAAATTAGATCCTGATCTTCATATTTTGGCAACTTCAGAAGTTTTTATCACCTAACACCATTTTAAACAGGCATTTGTTGAAGTCTTATTAAGTTCTAGATTTACATTCAGTGCTAGCAATACAAAAATCAGTAAGATAGAACCTATGGACACGAAAATAGATAAAATTACAACACAAGTTGGATAGATTTTGTATCATGTCTTTGGTTGCAAGTAACAGAAAAGAAATAATGGCTAAAACAATAGAAAGTTTTAATTCTCTCATTAATCATGAATGTCTAGAAGCAGATGATTCCAGATTGGTCCAGCAGTTCAATGATAATACCCCACACTCTGTCTTTTCACTATGCTATCCTTCGCCCTTGGCTTGTTGCCTTATGGTCACAAAATGGCTGCTGTAGTGCCAAGCACCATATTTTTATACAATTGCATTTAAGTCAGGTAGGAAGAAACTTGCTGTTTCTCTTTATAGCAGAAAGCAAAAATCTTCTGAGAATAACTGACCCTAAGATCTCCCCTTTGGTCTCATTAGTCAGGACTGGGTCAGTTGTCCACTCCCAAATCAGTCCTGGGATAAGGGGAATAGGATTGTCATGCTTGGTATAAGCCAGTTATGTTTCATCCTGTCAGGCTGGGGGAAGGGCTCCATCTTCCTTGAGCATGTTGCCACCTCCTAAAAAATTGGGATCCTATAACCTGAAGAAAAAGATGAAAAGAAGAGAAGAGGAGAAGTTAGCCAACGGTATTTGCCACAGGGCTAAGTGTAGAATTGTGTGAGTCAATGTACCTTATTCTCTATAACTTGATGCCATGTCTTCTTCTCCACATCCCTTCCCTAGCATAGGGCCAACAGCCCAAGGCTACTAGAAAACTCTGGCCTTTCCCTGACACTGTCGTGGCCTTGACTGTCTCAGTGCAGACAGTAAAATAAGCTGTCAGACTCAGCTCTGGCCCTATCCTTGAGCTCTAATAACCTCGAGCTTTCACAATTCCAACCAACTTTAAAATTCAGCTTGTTTTTGTGAGTGGGAGTATGGAATGCTGGAGGGGAAGGGTGAAAGTCAGGTCAACAAATGAGATCTGAAGTGATTTTCCTTCCTCAAACACAAGCCTCACATCAGGACTCTGAACCCAGATGGCCTTTCCTGCATGGGAAGAAGGGGGACACATTTCGGGAAAGCCAGGACAGCCCAGCCACGAGTACAGCTGAATGTTGTTTCAGAGGAAGAACAAGTCAATTTTTCTCCTTAAAGAGCACTGGGTTCTCTTTTCAGGATGTACGTAAGAGAGTGATAAAGAGTGATCTGAGTTTGGGCAGAATGTTAAGAAGGTGATTGGAGAATTCTATGGAGAACGTGACTTTGGTTGGCACATCCATAAACACTGGTTTTACAAGGTCACGATTGGCACCATACTGCTACGTAGAATATGATACGATCAATAATGATATGATGTGATGTTATATGATGTAATGTAATACAATAGTATAACAATACAATATAATGATACCAATAACTACAATTTATTGAGCATTCACTCCATGTTAAACACAATGCAAAGTACTTTCCTTACAGGATTACACGTAATCATACTCGCAAGTAAATTTCGTTATGATCCAGAGGCTAAGTAACTTGTGCAGTCACTCTGTTTAATGGTGGCCTCAGGTCTCAGGATAACAGGACCGTCTGCCTCTAGAACCCTCTTTACCACTTTACTGTCTCGTTTCCATTTGCCTCTTTCATACCAAGGTGTTAATGCCTATAGTCGTGACAAGGCCAGGCACTGACTACACAGAGGACATTGAGAGAGTATAAGTGAAAAATAGCTCATTGGGAACGAATATTCAACTGGGTAGAGAAATGAAAGGAGTAACACCAAAAAGTTATTTTAAATATTCAGAGAACAAAACAGTTAATTTAAAGGTTTCTTGTTTTACAGATTTCAGAAAAGAGCAGAAAAGAAATGCTGTATAGACAGGAATTACATAAACAGATGAACTTCTTTCCCCATCATAGAATTCATGCAGATTTATGCATGCATTATCAAGGTTTTGCAATTCCCTTGTGTTTTTCAGCAGTCATTCTGTAGCCTAGATAGTTCACTCATCTACTCGTTAACTCAAACATTCACTTTATTCTTTCATTCATTCATTTACCTAGTCATTCGTCAGATGTTTATTGGGTCTCTTCCATGTACTGGATGCCAAGGAGGATAATGGAGGCTTAAGAATAAAGAGATGCTGTCTCCTGCCTTAAATGGGGTGGAACTTAGTATGCTCACAGGCAATTTTCCCCATCCGATCCACTTTCAGCCCTCCACTCTCTGTGATTTGTCCTTTGCTATGGAAAGGCCTCCTTTAGCCCTCTGGCATGGCATTGGCATTGCCATACTGCAAGTGCCTGTCCCTGATTCAGGACGGGAAGTAGAAGACCAGAAGATGGGGTTGGGGGTGGAGAAGAGAGGACGTTGATATGTTCCTTGTCTGACTGGAGCAAATTCTGGTTCAGAAACCCCCTGGGAGGTTCTGAGACTTCAATATCCTGTAAGATTTTGAAGACATCAAAGCTTCCAGGAACTGATCAACCCGGCTTGATCCCTTTAAGATTTCCCTCCCACCTACAGAGAAGCACTAGGCTAAGGGTAGATTAGCTGCCTGGGCAATATTCATTCTCCAGTCCCACTCAAGAGCTAACCCTGCAACTGGATGCCTGAGCCACTCTCCTGATCCTGGCATTTTGGCTTGACTCAAGGTCCTTAATGAATGCCTCACCTCTCCAGCACACTTACCTGAATACTGGGAACCAATGATTAGCACCATTCTTGAGACAGATCTAGAATTGTCCACACTTCTATATGGCCTCTCTTAAGGCTCCTATTACACAAAGTCTCCAAGGACTGAGAGGCCCCCCCTTCCCCTGCCAAACCATCCCTTCTTTAGGAGATGTCCCTGGTCACTCACAATGGCCTGTGTCAAATGGCTCCCCAGGGTGATGGCAAATGTCCTAAGCAGGTTTCCATGTCTGAGGCAGTTGGTCTCCTCTGTAAGGGGTATCCAATTATGATAATGGTCCAGAAAGATGTATGTGGATATAATGGAAAGGTTGGTGGAATGGGACCCAGGACACAGCCCACAACCACTACCATCAAAGCCTGGATATTTGTTCCTGCCCATTTCTATGCCCAGATTTCCTCCTCTGCAAAATAAATAGTTAAGACTAGATGAGGCCTCAGATCCCATAGAGCTTGGACAATCTATGACTTTCTAAGTACTGTAAGTGTTATCTACTTTTGCAGTTTGCCCTGAGAACCATACATAGAGATTTAGCACACCCTGATGTTCGTTCAAGTGGTAAGCGTATTCAGCTTCCATGGTACCTGTCTGCCAAGCATAAGAACCGTGGGATCACTGGGCTTCTGGAGCGTAAAGGGTAGATAGCAATCCCAGCTGAGTCCTGGCGGGAGACGCAGAAGCAATTCTCTCTCTGAAAGGATACTTTGGCCTCACGGATCCAGTCTGTGCCCTTGGTGGAGAGGACAGCTTGGAGAGGGGAGCCACATCCGAGAGCTCTGAAGTTATGCAGAATGCCCCACGGGCCCACCATCCTAAGTACCTATGAACAGAGATTGGGGAACAGGCAGTTCCGGTGTGCATACTCGATCTTAGAAATTTGGAAGCCTGTGGGATCTGAAAACACTAATGCCCAGAGGCCGTGCAGTACAGTGAAAAGAGAACTGGCTTTGGAATGAGAAGTTCTAGTTTAAGTCCCAGCTCTGCCCTTTCTAGCTACGTGACTAGGAGCAGGTCTCCTAACCTTGCTGAATGTGGGTTTTCTTGGCTGTCCAATGAGAAGCATCAGGTTTTCCCTGATGACCTCATAAGGCTGGTCTTTCTTGGTTATTTTTCCTGCACACAGTGTACAGACCTCCTGGTGATGCCTTAGTCATGGTCTAACAACAATTTAGGGCAGGACAATGATATAATTAATATTAATTTTTGTGGAGAATATAACATTAATCATTACTGCTGTTGAGCTCTTATTATGTACCAGGCACTCTGCTAAAGACTTTGGAAACATTATTTCATTGCCCGAGGTCACACGGCCAGTAAATCTTATGGCCAGATTCAACCCAAACATCTTTGACGCCGGAGCCAAGGTCTTAACCCCATGTGTGCTTCATTGCTCCTGACCAAACAATCAGGTTTCTTCAAGTGCTGGCTTGCAGAGAATGACAGTGAGATGTACTGGTTTGTCTACTCACATAGTAATAAATAAACAATTAAGCAATTGGTGAATCAAATCCTTTAAGCCAAACGCAGCAACTTTGGAAAATCATGTGAAAAGACATTTACGGAGCAGAGTTAAATAAATCAGTGTATGGGAAAAAAACGTGATCCTATTTTCACTAATAGTTAACCTACATTGTTTATTGTCCAATGTACAACTTTTTCCTTTTTTAGGCTTGGACCAAACAGGTATCCATCCCAACCACTCACCCAGGCAAAAAGAAAAAAATGTACTGAGCACCTGTTCTGTGCCAAACACCATGAAATGCTCGGATTCAATGGTGAATGAGGTATTTCTGCCCCAAGCATCAGTCTAATAGAAGATACTGATAGACAAACAATTAGAGAGAAGAGTATGAAAGTCCTTTGATGGGGACATGAACAGGGTACCAAGGACAGACAGAAAATAAGCTAATCCAGTCTGAGGGAGTCAAAGAAACCTTCCCAGAAAAGATGCAGCTACGTTGAGTGGGAGTCAAACTGTTGGAAGGGAGGGAACAGGGATGTGGAGAGGGGGAAGGAAAGGGCAGGACATTTCAGGAAGTGGGAGTATCTGATGTGATGGATAAGAGGAAAGAGAGGTGTGACCCACTCAGGGAGCCGAGAGTATTAACTTTTGGCTGAAGTATAGAGTCTCAGGACAGGAGCGGGGGAGAGCTGAAACAGAAGCCATACCCTGCAGAGAGGGCCATGTGTGTCCTCCAAAGGAGCTTGGACTCTGTTGTAATCGCACGGAGAATTAATTGAAGGGGGTTCAATCCAGGGGCTGGGGAGGGGGACATAAAGACGGCTGTGCGTTATAGAGGATTCTGGCCACAGCATGGAGAATGGATCTGTGAGGGGCGAGGGAGGGGGTGGCTAACAGAATATAGGACTGCTTGAAGTATTTGGAGTAATCCAGCCAAAAGATGAAACTGACTCAGCCTGGGGTCCTGGCAGTGGGAACAGAAAGAAGTATTAATAGATACTAGGACGAATGCTTAGTACGGTGAGGCAGCGTGATTTAGCAATCGGATGAAGGTGGGGTGAGGGAGGGCATGGTGTCAGGGACGCTGTGTCTGCTGGGCCCCACAGTCCCTGAGAATAAAGGCTGATCTGTTTCGTTCCAGGTTCTTTCCCGGTTCAGATGGCACGGCTCTGTGTCCCCAAATTTTTAATCCAGCAGCCCATACATACTTTTTGACATCCCCTATCTCTTCTTATGCCCCATATTCTCTTCCACCTCCCAGTACCTTAACTAGGGCAACGTGAACTGTCGTTCTCAAAGCCAGAACTTTCAGTAGTTTAACACAATAGAAGCTTATTTCTTGGTTATGTAAGAATCCCCCCTGGCTAGTGAGTGGCTTTCCTCCACGTGTGGGTTCAGAAAGCAGGCCTCCTTCTGTTGCATGGCTTTGCTATTCCCTAGGGCCTCAGAGTTTTCGGCATCATCCGGTAGCAGGGGCAAGAGAGAGTGGAGAAAGTATCCTTATTGCTTAACAACCCCAGCTGCACATTCATTAGCAAGAACTTGCCACGTGGCCATACCTGGCTGCACAGTTACATTCCTGCCTACGCACATGAGGTGAGGGAGCAAGGAGTTTTGCTAGAAAGCTAGCGCCTCTGTCACACCCAGCATACCTGGGTTTTAAGTCATTTTCCTCTTGTCTTTATTTAGCTGCTTCTCCCACTAGCTGACACTGGAATGTTTATAAACATTTTCATTTATCTGGTTTTGATACAGAAGGAGGATGACACTCCTCCAATGCACAAACAACAGAAAGGACAATTGACAATCTTTCCGTCACAAGGCAAACCCGCGACTGTTTGCGGCAGCTGAGCAAACGGCACCTGAGAGGCAGGAGATCTGGCTTCGAATTCTGGCTCCATCAATAACTTACAGCAAGACTGAGCAAGGCACTTCACCTCTCCGCACCTCGATTTTCTGATTAATAAAATGAATGGAGTGGGCTACACCAATGTTTCTCCAAGTATGTTCTACAGAAGATTTGTTCGATGAGATGCTCCATTAAAAACTTCTCTGGTCAAGTAGATGCAGGAAATACTGTGAACTTTAAATATCTCCTTGAGGATAGTCAAGGCTTATAAGTGTATTAAATGCTTGGGAGAGTCCTATTCTACGGAAATCTGTTTGACTTTCTTTAACCTGACATTTTCTAATTTTGAGGGGGAAAATTTATATATTCAGGTATGAATCTATGTTATTAAACTGTTTTACCACTGACCAAGGGTGTATGGTACAGAGACACTTGGACTCCAGGGAGAAGAATAAGTTCTCTTGGTAACTAAGATTCACAGTAAGGTGAAAAGAGGGAGAAACTGAGGGCTGGGGTGGGGAAGAAGATACCCTTTAATGCACCGAGAAGCTATGAGAAAGAGGACTTTGCACCAAGCCAGTATGTCCCTCTTTCGTGTATGTGTGTCTTACAAGCTTCCCTTCCCATGGGACATTGAGCATCTGGTTAGAAGTTAGGTTGCTGCTGTCCATGAGATTCTGCCTAAACTCCTCCACTGTTCCAGAGGGACCCATTTCCTGTAGACGAGCTGCTAGTGTAAAGATCCTAGATATTCATAAGCCCCACAGAACAAAAAAGGACTTGGTCACTTTGGGGGAGGACATGATAATTAAAGAAAATTTGCCTTCGGATCAAGGTGGGGCAGGTAGGGCCAGTAGGAAATTCCCTTCTGAGCCAGGGAAATGGTGGAGATCCCACCCCTGTTTCTGTCTATCAAACCATAAGACACTGTAGTAGATGTTGTTTCCCCATCCTATATTCCCACAGCCCACCTCTGCTCATTTGCAGTTGCAGTGCCAGTCCCAGAAAGCTGCCAGCTTCCCCCTCAACCATCCGCATCTCTCTTTTTCTAAGCCTGCAGGAGTTCTTCAGCAGAAACTTGTTCTATAGCAAGTAGACACACCGCAGAAGTGTGGGAGAGAGTTCATGCCTCTAGAGGCAGTCCCCAGCCAGGGGGAGATGCAAGCTGGTGAATACATGCCTCAGTCTCTCTACTCCTGTGGGCAATTCTGAGCTGTATTCTAAATGCCTTTTCAAAGCATCTTCAGCAGAATTGAGCTGCAATTGTCTATATTGTAACCCATGTTTTACTGAACGTTTTATTGCATTTTCTCCTTTCTGTGTCTTGCTTTCCCTACTTCTCACTTGTGTTTCCTGGGATAACCACTGAAGTAAACCGCCTGAAGCCAAGTCTGTGTATCAAAGTCTGCAACAGGAGAACCCACACTATACAAAAAATCCATGCGGCACTCCTTAGGTAGTCTCTAAAGTTCCCTCTTGCTCTAAAATTCAGTGCTCACTCACTTGGCCACTCTCAGTGGCCTACCTTGTGCCAGTCTTCATTTCTCCAAGAGTGAGAGAATGGACCACGTCTGACTTTAGCTCCTCTTCTAATTAATTACTTAAGGCTAAAAATAGTCTTTACTGCCATGAACCATTTTTCCAGAGAAGCCCAGAGCAGCAGGGAATAGTGAGCTGGTTTCTGGGACATTTTAATAACTTCAAAGCAGGAATGCACATATTTTATACAAATTAAACATGTCCCAATTATCTTTTATTTTTATATATAACAGCTACATTGAGCTTTAACAGTTTTATTTATACAATTCCTGTACTGTACAGTTCACCTATTTAAAGAATAGAAGTCAACGATTTTTTAGTATGTTCACAGAGTTGTACAATCCTCACCATAATCCATTTTAGGTCATTTTCGTTACCTCCCAAAACAAAAAACAAACCCATAACCATTTGCAGTCATTCTGGAGACTGACTCCAAGTTTCCCAGATTTCTGTCTCCACAGATTTGCCTAATCTGGTCATTTCATATAAATAAAATCATACAATACGTGGTCCTTTGTGATTGGCTTCTTTCACTTAACATGATGTTTTCAAGGTTCATCCATGTTGTTGCATGTGTAGTATTCCACTCCTGTTTATAGCTGAATAGTATTCCATTGTATAAGTATACCACATCTTATTCATTCATTCATCAGTTGATGGACATTTGGGTTATTCGCACTTTTTTGGCTATTATGAATAATGCTGCTATGAACATTCATGTACAACTGATTGTGTGAAAATATGTTTTCATTTCTCTTGGATATATACCTAGGAGTCAAATTGCTGGGTACTGTTATAACTCCATGTTTAACCTTTTTAGAAACTGCCAGACTGTTTGCCAAAATGGACTTATCATGTTATATTCCTATCAGCAGTGTATTAGGGTTCTGACTTCATCAACACTGTTTTAAATGTCTTTTTAATTATAACCATTCTAGCAGGTGTGAAGTGGTGTCTCATTGTAGTTTTGACTTGCATTTCTCTGATGACAAATGGTGTCAAGTGTATTTTCATGTGCTTATAGCCTATTTGTATATCTTCTTAGGAAAAATATCTATTCAAATCCTTTGTCCATTTTTCATTGGGTTATTTTTATTTTATTATTGAGTCATTAAGAGCTCTTTATCCCTTATCAAATATATGATTTGCAAAACATTTTCTGCTATTTAGTGGATTGTCTTTTAACTTTGTTAATGGTATTCTTGGTAGCACAAAAACTTTTGATTTTGATAAAGTCCAATCTATCTATTTTTTCTCTCTTTGCTTGGGCTTTTGGTGTTATAGCTAAGAAATCATTATGTAATTCAAGGTCACGATGATTTATGCCTCTAATTTCTTCTAAGTGTTTTCTACTTTTAGCTCTTACAGTTAGTCTGTTGATACATTTTGAGTTAATTTTTGTATATGATGTGAGGTAGGTATTTCATTTCATTCTTTTGCATATGGATACCCAGTTTTCCCAGAACCATTTGTCAAAAAGAGTATTCTTTCCTCCGTTAAATTGTCTTGTCACTCTTGTTGAAAATCAGTTGACCATTATGTAAGGGTAAAATCTTGACTCTAAATTCTATTCACAGACATAAGTGTAGATCTACATGTCTATCCTTATGACAGTATCACACTGTGTTGAATACTGTAGTTTTGTAGTAACTTTTAAAATTGGAAAGTGAGAGTCCTCCAATTTTTTTCTTCTTTTTCAAGATTGTTTTGGCTATTCTGGGTCCCTTAAATTTCTTATGAATTTTAGGATCAGCATTTCAATTTCTGTGAAGAAGTCAGTTTGAATTTGATAGGGATTGTGTTGAATCCATATATCAATTTGCGGAGTATTGCCATCTTAATTCTTCCAGTGCATGAACACAGGATGTCTTTCCATTTAATTAGGTCTTCTTTAATTTCTTTCAGTGGTGTTTTGTCATTTTCAGAGTATAAGTTTTATACTTCTTTTGTGAAATTTCTTTCTTTTTTTTAATTTAATTTAATTAATTTATTTATTTATTTATTGTTTGTTTGTTTGTTTGTTGTTTATAGGGGTACAGATGTTTAGGTTACGTATGTTGCCCTTGCCCCACCTTCCCCCCAAGTCCCAGTCCCAAGCGTGTCCATCTCTTGGAGGGTGCGCATTGCACCCTTTGTGTATGCATATATCCGTCCCCTCCTCCCTCTCGCCCCTCCCCCTTCCCCCTCCTTCCCTACCCGACATCCAATAGATGTTATTCTTATATGTACACTTATGTGTTGTTCAGTTACTACCAATTTGATGGTGAGTACATGTGGTGCTTGTTTTTCCATTCTTGGGATACTTCGCTTAGTAGAATGCATTCCAACCCTATCCAGGAGTATACAAGAGGTGCTATATCACCATTGTTTCTTAAAGCTGAATAGTAC
>RJWJ010021576.1:0-17779 GCA_004363605.1 Indri indri | reverse complement strand
ACAAGGTTGAGAAGCTGGCTTACACAAACCTGACCAGGGCTTCTCAGACTTCGCTGTGCATTCAGACTACCTGGGCCTCCCGTTAAAATGACCAGTTTGATTCAGCAGGTGTGGGGTGCAGACCGAAACTGCGCATTTCTAACAGGCTCCCTGGTGATCTCAATGTTGCCAGTTCATGGGCCATATTTTGAGTAGAAAAGGATTAACTGGGATTTCAATCTTGCTTTCTGGGATTGCTTCTTAAAAAAGACTAGACGGTGGCAGTGAGCGAAGTAGAGGCAGGAATAAATGTGTGCACTGCGATGGGAAGAAAGAGCGAGGCCTAGGAATGAAACAACCAGGCTGGAGTTCTGGCTCTACCATTTAACAGCTACATGACCGTGGGCAAATCCCTGGATCTCGTTTCTTTGCTTTGTAAAATGAGACAGACAACCCCCTCTCTCACAAAGCATGGGGAAATAAAAAAGTATAAATATGTACACATAAGACTTGATTCTAACAGGGACTTGTGACCTATTGTTCCCCGACAGCTCAGTAAAATCCACGTATTCCTCCTTTACTGGGCCCACACCTGGCTCCGCTTCTCAGGCACCCACGCTTGAGTCCCACCTACGCCATGAGAGTGGAAGTGACCTGTGCCACATCTAGGCATGGTCCATACAATCTTCCCAGGCACATTCACTCCTCTTTGTGATTTACTCCTTCTAGCTGGATCATCCCCAAGGTAAGCTTGGAAGCTACATGTTAAAGCAGACAGATCTCTCATCAGCCTGGATTCATGAATAACTGAAAACACACGGCAGCCCCACCCACCCTTTCACCCGCCCAGTACTGTTAGATGAGCAAAAGAGAAACATATCTGAGCTGACACACATGTGTGATCTCTTTGTTACAGCAGCCAGCCTACCTAGGCAACTCTTTTGCCATCTCCTTCCTTTTCTCCTTTATCTCCCCTACCTCCTTTCTGGGCTCTCCCCTAAAATAGTCCCACATGCATCCTAAACTACAGTGTATTGGTTAAAAGTATAATCTTTGAAATCAGAATAGCTAGGTCCAAATTCACCTCCATCTTTTCCTTGTACGGTGCTGGACAAGTACGCATAAGTAAATTTCCCAGCCTTACTTTCTTCATCGGTGGAAAAAATTACCCTATCATTGCACATCTCTTGGTAAACTTATGAGATAATGAATTTAAAGCAGTTAGTAGTAATACCTGAACAGGATAAAATAAGCACTCCACAACGGGCAGCTCTTTCCTCTAGTTGCCTCACACGAATAGCGTCCCTTTTGATAACATGCCGCCTGCTTCTTCTCCACCGGGTAATGCTGTTTCGTAAGAAATATCATACATCATCATTCGTATAGTTGTCCAAACAATATTTCCTATAGTATGGTAAAATTCTAAAGAGCCGCTATTGGATTCAAAGACTTCCAAGCTGGAAAAAATTTTTTCAAGCATTTTAAGCCTAGTTCTATCTTTCTTACACTTGAGTGATTACAAAACTAAAAGGGGGAAACGTGGAAAGGGATGAAATAATTAGTAGATTTAAACATTTTAAATAAGGCAGGAATTTTACCATCTAAAAACCTGTGTTGTATAAAAATGACTGTCAGATAATGAGGGATATTTATATAATATATTTATTTGTTCTCTTGAGCCATAGATAAAACCTACCAGCCAGGAGAGAAACGCCCTCAAAAGAAACACAGCTTCCATTGCCCAGGTATCCCACATCAGAAACAAAGGGTAGAGAAAAAGCACAAGACATGGTTTTCATAGGACAGAAGATATTTTTGTTTTTAACATTATAGTATGTTTAATGATAGACTTTTCCATTATAAAAATGCATTACCTAAGGCCAATGGAAATAACTTTGCTGTTCCCACCATACACATGAAAGCCCATACATACATGTAATTTAAAACATGTGTTTCCATGTATAAATAGAACAGGGTCAGAATTTGATTATTTAGGGGGTAAAAGTCATGCTCAGTCTAAGGTGTGTGGTACCCATTAAGCTAGAGAATGCTAGCCTAGTTTCCTTCATCCTGCACTTCATTCTCTTTTTGATGGCAAATTAGAGGGATTAGCACTGCCACTCTCAAGAGGTTGCATGCGTGAAAAGTTTACTGGAAGAATCTGCCACCACAAGTAGCATGAACTCAAGGTGTTACGGCATTATAAACAAAAGTCAAATGGATCGAGAATTCATAGAACACCGTATTTCTCTAATGTTTAACTTGACCTCTCCTTTCCATAGAGAAATGAACTGTAAGAACAATAAAATGCTAGCTGATAGCAGGAACTATGAAATTCAAATTTTATTCTTTAAAATGTTCTAAATGTGACTCCTCCTTCTCATTCCTCTCTCCTATTCATGTACTCAGTTATGAAGTCCAGCTGAGTTTATTCTCCGGATCTCTCTGGAATCTGCCCTTTCTTGCCCCCGCCCTAGGTTGAGCCTTCATCATCTCTTTTCTGTGCTAATGCAAAGCCTACTAATCTTTCTGCCTGCATTTTCCCTCCTAACCTTTCTTCTGTTCTCTACACAGAGGCCCAACTAACTTTTCTAAAAATACAAGTTTTGTCACGTCACCTGATCAAAACGCTTCAATGGCTCACAGCCATTCACAGGATAAAAACCCACATTTAGTAATAACATGGCTTAACAAAGACTTACATAATCTGGCTCTAGCATCATATTTTTTATCATCTACTCCAAACACACACAAACACACACACACTCTGACCACAATAACCAGTTCTGTACATGATGTACCATCTGAACAGAACATAACTCTTAACACCTTCCTCCTCCTCCTCCTCCTTCCTCACTTGGCTGATTTCTATCAATCATCCATGACTTAACGCAGATGTCACTGACTCCAGGAGCCTTCTCTAATGTACAATTCTGGGTCAGGGGCTCATGTGGGATCCCCTGCTTCTCCCATCTGACCAACAGACTCCACTACATACAAATAGGGGGCTTTGGAGTCAGACTGCCCAGATTCAAACACCTTTAATAACTGTGTAATCTTCGGCAAGTACTTAACCTCTCTATTCCTCAGTTTCTTCATTTGTAAAATGGGGATAATCACAGTATTTACTTCAACAGGTCTGTTTTAAGGATTAAAGGCCTTAATATGGAAATGACTTAGAATAGGGTCTGATTATTGCTCAATACGTGTTAAGCAGGAGTAATAATAAAAGTGGTAGTGGCATCATTCTATAGTCAATCTGTAAGTCTTTTACCCTTGATTGTATGCTTTGCAAAAACAGGTATATCATTGCCCCTCCTTCATGAACTTGACCTATGTCAAACATTCAATACATTTTTTAAAATAAACATATACTGAGGATTAAAACCAAGGAATCATTTCCCCCTTCCTGAAGAGTTTTTAGCCCCCTATGAATTACATGGGTATACTTCCTCCTATGTATTAATAACATAAAGTGTTTTACAGAAATAAAAAAAAATGTAGAAAGTACACTGCTATGTATGTGACACTGCCAGGTATGAAGACAGGCAAAACGAAATGAGAAAAATAATACCTGTAACCAGAAGCTCACAAGATAAGGTTCACTAAACAGTGAACAAACTGTAAGGGTCTTTTTATTAGACCAAAGAACAACTTGACCTTGCTTGGTATCAACCAGGACCATCTTTTCACTTTAAAGGTATGCTCACTATGAAATCTGTCACACCTACTCACCCTCGGGAGCAGAATATACTCAAAAACAATTTGATTAACAGCCCCAAGGACAGAGCTACTGTAACTTATTTGCTTTGCATGGAAGAACTTAGCAAGTCTACGACTTGCCACAATAAAATGTACTCAAAAGTGCTAAAACGATATTGTCCAGGCTTATGTTTAGTTTAGGGTGGTGGATGAAATGGGGAAAGGAGGGAAAATGGGGAGAGAGAAACAGACCCTTGATAGTCTAGGTTGGAGACCTGCAGCTAAGGTGATAACCAAGACAGCATTAGTAATTAGTAAAGCATTAGTAATACCCCATCTCGGATTGCAGATTGCCAGTCAGTGTCCTCATTAGCAGAGCATTTTTTATGTCTACTAAAGCACCTGCAATGTTTTAGGTAAGAGGCCCTGATCTGATTTAGTTTCATGAAATTATTTTCAAATGACATGGCAGAACCCCATTGCAACGAAGCTCTGTATTAAGAAATTTTTATACCTTTTAATCATGGTACCTTGATACCTTCTTAATCAGAGGTCAAATCAAGTCCCTCTAAAATCCAATAAGCACAAATCTAAAAGCTCCAACTAATGTAGTTAGTCTGAAGGTTATACGTGACTTTTGACTCCAGGCATGGTGTTAAAAGGAATTCCACTGTGTTCGGCATTTTGGCAACCCTTCTTGGAAAACGCTAAATGTTTCCAGATGGTCATCTCATTGGTCCACAAAACATATTATGCAGGGTGTATTATTTACTCATATTCCACCTTGTTCAGAAATGATTTATGGGGGTAAGTAATCCGGATAAGCAGGTATCATCTTAATCATAGAAGCACTTAATTATTGATGCACACACTTATATGTATACAAAATAGCACTGACAGAGTCAATGTCTCCTAAATAACCTCAAGCTTAAATACAAAGGCAAAAGCTTAAGCTTAGTGGTTATAAGCATAGACTTTGTTACCAGACAGCCCTGGGTTCAAAAGTTCTTCTTGAATAAGCTATGTGGAATCTATCTTGGGAAAGGTTCCTAACTTCATTCAACCTCAGATTCCTTAGATGTTAAATGTTGATAATAATCCTACCTACCTGATAAGGTTCTGCGATAATGCATGTAACACACAGAATGTTTGGGATAGATTAAACATAAGCAAACTTCTTGGTTTCTTCACCCCTGAACATTCAGCTGAGCCTGAGAAAGTGCTGGCAGGGTTCTGCTTTCAAATAAGACATAAAATGAAAAACCAAGAAACTCAAGATAATGAACAATCACAGAACCCTTCAGAAGAGAGATAGGGGCTAAGTCCTCAAGGGATGGATGAATCCAAAGCTGGATAATTACATTCTGCCCAATAGGGCCTTTAGGAACCTCAAACTGAATGATGTAACCTCTTCTTTTTCTAAGCTGTTGGCGAGCAGTGCTTTCTCCTACGTAAATGACAAACCAATTTCTACAATGAATCATCAAAATATGCTGAAATTCATCTAAAAGAAAGGCTCTCTGAGAACAGGGCCAAAAATGAATCCATTTTTTTCAAATGAAAATTTAGGTGGCCTTCCCTGACCTTTCAGTTTCAGTCTGGAACCTGTCAACAAATAATCCATTTAAAAAGTATTTCTATCTTTTGAAAAACTCAGTGAGGTGGTATAAATAGTCACTGGCTACATTCTAGGTAGCACACTTGGTCTAAATATTACAATGGAAAGAGTTCCACTTCTTGAGATTTGTCTAATTTTCTTGCTCCTATACAGGAATCACAATTAGACTATATAACCAAATTAATCATCGATAAAAAACACTTAGTTTGAAGTCACCTAATAAAGGGAAAATAATTACCTTCTTCATTTTTTTTGTCACTATTAGGAGACAAGTAGAGTTCATATTAATAATACCCATGCTATTTAAAAATATGTGGAGATTTAGAACAAAAGAAAATACGTGATATTCTCCAAATGTAAGTCATGAATGTTATATCCACACAATAGAATACCACTCTGCAATAAAAAGAAATGGATTATCTATACAAGCAACAACAGAGAGGAAACTCAAATGCATTCCACTAATGTCAGATTCAATACACACTGTATGATTCCCTTTATATGACATTCTGGGAAAGGCAAAGCTAGCAGTGATGGAGAACAGATCAGTGGTTATCAAGAGGTGTGAATGGAAAGAGGGCTTGATTACTAACAGACAGCAGACAAGACTTTTTTTTTGAGTGATGGACCTGTTCTGTATCCTAATAATGCCAGTGGTTACACAATTTGATGCATTTGCCAAATCTCACATAACTTATATCAAAAATATGAATTTCACTATGTAAATTTAAAAATAAATTTTAAAAAGGAAAAACTGGTAATTCAGTTTTTAGTGAGGCTTAATCTTAACATTATTTTAAACTGTCATAGACAAGTGGTTTCTCCTAAACGGAAAGGGACTTCATTAATAAAATCCCAGAGAACCCATTTTTTAAAATTGTAGTGTATGCAATTGTCTCTGTATACCTCCATTCCACCCTTCCTTGGCTGGATAGGCCAGAAAGCCAAAGACCAAATTTCCAAGACTCCTTTAATCTGGGATCCACCAATTAGAAATACTTAAATATTGGAAGGGAAGTGGCCATTTTCCTGCTGTTACTGCTCCTGGCAATCAAGATTTGAAAGATACAGGTTTTACAGTTGCATTAGTAATAGCAACAGTGGTGTGCCCTTGAACTCAAAAGTCCAGTGGTGGCTACAACATTCCTCATTCTCCAGCCTTTCAGGCCATTTTGTAAGCATCTAACCCCCTATATTAAATCCTTTCTGCTGAAACACCTAGAGTGGTTTCAGGTCTCCACTGATATAAAAGTCAGTTTATTATAAAATGCCCCCTGCTATGGTTCCTAAAAACTGGATTATTGAGACGTTCTAGAAATATTCAATTTAAATTCAGCAATCAATGGCCAAAGTGAAACTACCTTCTGTTTTTCTAGATTTTTCAGTACCACTCAGTCTTTGCTCACTGTGTTGGAATGAGGACAAATTTTACTTTAACAAATTATCTCTTACAGTTGAAAGCTCCAGCCTGATATACCAATAGTATCAACCCTAGCAGAAGAAAGTCCTCTACTTCTCAGGTATCTTGAATAAAGTGTCACAATTGAGTTTGTTAATCCTAATTGGTCAGATCTGGGTATTCTCTCAGTTCCTGAACCAAAAACCTTCCATCTCTAGCTGTGGGAGGTCACAGCCCTGGACACTCCCATCAGTGACAAATGAAGACAGAATATAAAACCTATTACCCACTAATCAACCATTAGCATGTTCTTCATAGGTGTTCTATTGTTCATTACATATGGATTTAAAATGTATCTTTCCTTCTCTGTTAACAATTAACCAGGTTATTTAAGCCTAAAATAAGTTCTGTAGACTTGTTTAAAGAAAAACTTCCCATGAGGTTTGGCAAACATAGCCTAAAGTATTAGGAATAAGCCTCATTTTTGGATACCTAGGGATTGAGCTGCCAGCATTGCTACAACCCTAGGGAGGATATGTGAGAAAATTCAATATGCTTACCCACCTTGCTCAAATGCTAAAACAAGCACAGAATTTTTGCAAGGTATGTGACAATAAGAAATACATCGGTGAGGATAAAGGTCATGGATGCATGGCTAAAGACACCTTCACATTAGGTGCATAGTAAATTTTTGTTAAAAAAATGAGTAAGACATTTGTGTAGTCTGGGCACTACAGGTGTAAAAAAGGTTGGCTTGAGATAACTGTTTTTTTAACCTCTAAAGCAGGGGTTGCTCATGGCAGTGAATGTTGACAGTCTTTGCCTCGAATACCATTTCCCCTTCTGCAGTGGATGTTAATAGTCTTTGACCCTAACACCATTCCTCCTTCTATGGATAGGAGTGCCTTGATGTTCATCTTGAAATCCTCCCCTTTCCTGCTCTCAGTTCCTGAGGTTCCCAGGATACTGACTCCATAAAGGAAGCTTGCGACCTGAGCTATGACCTACCACATTTGGAGATGGAGTGCTCTTGGTCTAGGAATGGACAGAACAAGAATACTCAGATCTGACCAATCAGGATTAACAAGCTCAATTCTGAAATTTATTTGATATACTTGGGAAGTAGAGTCTTTCTTCTATTATGTTTAGTATTATGAGATTTCATCCTGGAGCTGCCAATGACTGACAGTTCAAGCCAAACACAGAAGGCATGGCAGAGAAATAGAAAGAAATCAAGTACAACTAGACTGATTGAGACCCTAGACCCAGCCACACTTAAAGAACTTTTTAAGCAATGTAAACCAAAAAGTTACCCTTTCCTTAATTAACGCTACTGGAGTCAACATACTAGTTAATTTTATTTGTTGGTTTGCTTTGTTTTTGCCACCAAAAGAGGCTTTACTGAATTAACTGATTGCCTTAGCCCACTTCTGCTTATAACAGAATAGGTGAAACGGGGTAAGTTATACAGGAAAGGAATTTATTTCTTACAGTTGTGGGGGCTAAGTAGCAGGTCAAGCAGCTACATCTGGTGAGGGCCTTCTTGCTCGTGGAGACTCTCTACAGAGTCCAAGGAGGCACAGGTTAACACATGGCAAAGGGGCTGAACATGCTAATATGCTCAGGTGTCTCTCCCTCTTTTTAAAAAGCCACAAGTCCCATTCCTATGATAATTCATTAATCCATCAATCCATTAATGAATTAATTTATTCATCAGGGCAGAGAACTTATGACCCACTCATGTCTTAAAGAACCCACATCTCAACTCTGCCACATTGGAGATTAAGTTGCAATATGAGTTTTGGAGGGGACAAATATTGAAACGATAGCACTGATTTACTGATTAACTAAAGGTTAATCTTCAGCCCAAAATGTTTTTTGCATATTTTCATATTTTGCATTTTTGCAAATGTATTTTTGTGCATATTTTCATGTAAGGAGAGGATCTTTAGCTTTGATGAGATAATAAGATGAGTTTTCACCCCACAAAAGGTCAAGAACTGATTTTCTAGAGAGAAAAAATACCTCAAAAGTTGACTAAAAATTGCCCTTTTATGGTACATCCTTATAAACAAACAAACAAAAACCCTGACCAATTTCTATTTCTAAATAAAAAACTAGATATGGAATAATAAAGAAAGAAAAGAAAGGAAGTAATTAACCATGAAAAGTCAGTAAGATCTTTATAGCTCTAAGAATTCTTTTTGGAGGTACCACCCCAAATCATATCAAACAAATGTAGTTTATAGATAAGTCATAAGGATGATTTAAGTACAAGTTGATATGATGTCATAGTTGACAAAATAGTTGATGAAATGTCATATTTGGCTTACATTTAACGAAACAATCACTTTAATGTTGTAGTTTTCTTCTCATATTTTAGAGCCAATAAATTTCTTGGTACTGAGAAACTATGTTTAGAGTACCTAAAGGATAAAGTGATTTAAAGGGTTAGTTTTCAAAGTGGCTACCTAAGAATATGCAGTGTGCCATGCTCCATTTTCATCCATTTTATAATAAATCAGCCCTGTTCCACTTGTGACATCTCAGGTTGCCTATGCCTACCCTGAAGTGATCACTGCACAGGGCTAGTTCTTCTTTGTTGATGTAGAAGGTTCTATTGCTGGAATTCATGGATCCTTAAGGAATTTTTCCCTTAACTTTTGCAATTTAACATTAATCTAATTTATAATTTGTTGCATTTACCATTACTTTTCTAATTTATAATATTGAAACACATACAAATATACAGACCTAACAATGAATCAAAACAAAAGAAAACCCAAAAAACAACCCATCAATACTCTACCCAGCCTCCATTTTAGAGAAGTGGTCAGATACTAGGGGGAAAAAAAACACCTCAAAGAAAATATTTTCAAGTACTATAGGGAGTCAGACTGAGACAGCAGCTTTCAAAAGAGAATAAAAAAGGAAGAAATAAATGAAAGTATTAAGCAATTTTTTTAAGGAAGAATGGAGAAAAAAGGCTTACAAGCATCAAATAGGTAAAATACAATGAAAACAACAGCTACTAACTATTAAATTGGAATAGGAGTGAAGCAAACTTACAGAGAAAACAAATTTTTTCTGGATTTGATTACAGACATGTGGAATAGAACAGATTACTGATAGGTAACATATTATGCAAGTACGGGGAAGATCACAATACCTTTATCTAGAACACTGCTTCTCTGACTTTAACCTGCAAATGAATTACCAGTTGATCTTGTTAAATAAACAAACAAAATGCAGATTCTGATGCAGTAGACCTGGGGCAGGGACAGAGATTCTGCAATTCTCACAGATTTTCCAGTAATACCGGTGTTGACGATCAGGAGAACACACATTGTGTAGCAAGGCTCTAGATTTCAAAATTTTTGTTTCTTTTTACAGATTCCCCTTCAACTTGAATCAGCTTGCCAACATATCTATGATCTTACTTCTTTCTAAACAGTGTTAAAGTTTATACGTTTAGCAAGTGATTTCTCGTCACCGCAGGTATAAAGAACATTTCTTTCAAGTTTCTTTTTTCCAAGTATTATTTTTAGAACAGTGGTCCTCAAATTTCAGCGTGCACCAGAATGTCTTGGAGGGCCAGCTAAAACAGCTGAGTCCTGCCCCCAAAGAAACAGATGCAGCAAGTCTGCAGAGAGGTGGAGAATCTGCCTTTCTCACAAGGTGCCTGTGATACTGCTGGTCCAGGCACTATACTGTGGCAGCGCATCCATCCGGATCCCTGCCGGAAGTTTCTGTGAGAACTGACACCAATGGAGAATCTTTAGCATCAGAGAATAATCAAGTATGGGAGCTTTAGAAGACCTGAGATTAATATTTTCCAAAGCCCTCGTTTTGCAGGTGGAAAGGATTCTGTACCAGAAAGACTGGGTGTCATACCCAGGGCCACAGCACTGGTTAGAGAAGCAAAGTGAGCACCAGAACTCCATTCTTTTGCTGATACCCCACAGGTCTTGCCCCTATACCACTGCTGATCACCTTTTTAAAGTACACCTCAATCACTTACTTATGGGTCCGTAATAATCTAACACTCAACACATTTTAGTCCCACCAGTCATTCTCTTTTTAGAAATAATCTCCAAGAAAGGTTTTCTAAGTGTGGCCGAAGGGCCTCCCCTCCATTAGAATCACCATGAGGCTTGGGCTTCCTTAAATAATCAGATTCTTAGAGTTGCCCCCAGACTACTCAATTTGCCCCTCTTGGGGTGGTATCTGGGAATCTGCAAGCATATCTACCCACACCCAACTAGGTGGCTGATGAACAGGTCAAAAAAAATGATGGCTCTCAACCTTGACTGCACATTAGAATCGCAGAGGAAGGAAAGGTTTAAAAATCTTGGTATCGAAAAAAAAAAAAAAATCCTGGTGTCCAGGTTGCATCCAGAACAATTAAACTAGAATTTCTGCAGATGGGTCTCAGGCATCCGTAGTTTTCAAAGCCACCCAGGTGATTCCAATTTGCAGCTGAGGTTGAGAAACAGTACTTCAAAGATTTCCAAATACTTCCATATTCCTGTCCAGTAAAAAGATATTACATCTCCAGACAAAATGACATTTTCTTTTAATGAGTACAGAAATTTGGTCACATAGAATAAGTGCATTAGAGCAGTTGGCTTCAACTATTCCAACCTCATCCAGTGAAGCTATACATTTTTATTCCAGCAACATAAACACTGATAAAAGTTTTGAATTTATGTCAGAAGGGTTCCACTGAAGTGGAGCCTTCTGCTTGCCCAGAGAATTAGAAATTCTTGTTATTTCTATCTGGTTACTTCTGACTCTTACAAAGCAAGGATTTTTATAGGAAAATAATTTCTATGGATTTTCCAATCAGGTTACTAAATAATTAAAGCTTCCCTGCCAATGAACAGATTGATTTAACAGTAATGGCAGGTTGTAGGAACACCCATTAGTTTCCCAGGACCCTTTAGGGAGTAAACAAGAGAAAATGAAGACAGAATTCCTGCAAGGTAGAGTGTTGGAAATTTATCTCTTTAGACTTCAAAGTCCAAAACATTAATGGCATGGATTTCTGAATTGCTGCCAAGGACATTCTACCTGGTGAGTTTCTTGAGGGAGTCTTTATTCTAAAAGGACTTATTGCAGAATTATTTAGTAATTTCTCCATAATCAAAAGTTGTCATTTAGCTTACAAAGACTTAAGCTTTATAAAAGAGATGCATTTCCAAAGACTTTAAAAACTTGCAGAGCTGGATGTGAAAACTGAGGTAGTACAGTGATTTAAAATATAAGTGACCTCAAGATAATAACTATCTAATTAAAAGGGAGCTTGCTGATACTTGCATTTTGGCCATGATTTTAACACTTCTATTGCTTTTCTCTTTCCTTTTTTCATCCCACCAATCACCCTTCTGGTGCCAACACAGAATAAAATGCATTAGCATTCATACATCAGACACAAAAACTGGTTTTCTCTTGAGCAGACAGCTCTCTCCAGCATGGACCTGAACCCTAAATTTCCAGCAGAAACACCTTCAAATGACAGCTTGGTAGAGGTGGGGGAAGGCGCTCAGCTGAAACTCAGCCCAAACAATTTACCCAGCAAAGGTAAAGAGCAAGGTACCTGTGGAAGAAGCCATCTCAACAACCCCATCTGTGGCTGGTTCCTAACTTTCTCCTCCATCCAATTAGCATTTCTCAAATGTCAATGCCCTACAATTATCAGGAGATCTTGTTAAATACCAGACTCTGATTCAACAGGTCTTGGAAAGGGCCCACGATTCTGCACTTCTAAGCTCCCAGTGGATGCTAATGCTGCTGGTCCGTGGACCGCATTTTCAATAGCAAGGAACTAGATTTTGTTCTTGGTAGAAAATACAGTGATGGTGAAAGACCATGTCTCCTGTCCCAGATCTGCTGAAATCAAGGGTAGTGGTCAATATTGAAGAGCTTGTCAAGCCCAGAGCTCCCTTCTTTGACAAATATTATCAGACCTCTATTCACAAGACTATCAGTGGTACCCATATTTGTGCTGGGGTCTTGATGATTGGAACAAGGATGGACATGTGCTCAAACCTGAGCCAATTAGCTTCTTTCTTTATTGAGAGTTTAGGGTTAAACTTCAGGGATCCTAGTTAAGAGTTGCTTGAACTAGGGGATGTAAATATCTGGGACAGTCACCTTACCTCATGTGGAAAGAGAAATAGGGACAGACAAAAACAGCATTGGAAAAGCAGAGATAAGAGGGCACCAGAAAATCAATCGCTGCCTCCATTCTTTAAAGCTTTCTAGTTCATATTTTCAGATCCTAACTCTTCTTACCCTGAGATTCATGAACACAGCCCTGTACTCTTTCAACACATTTCCCCTCTTTCTTGCTTTAACTAGCTGGACAGAGTGGCTGCAAATCCCAATGCAAAAAGAATGCGGTTTCACTTTTCATCAGAGAACACATTGATATGTCAGTCCAGAAGTTCTAGGAAACATCCAGGCTTTGTCCCAGATGTCAGGATCTTAGAGGAATAAATAGTTCATGTCCATATCCAACAGTGGCAGGCAGCTTCCTGGGGCTTCCTGTGGAAAACCATGTGAACTTCTGCAAGTCATTTAAAAAGAGCCTTCAGGCCAGGCGTGGTGGCTCACGCCTGTAATCCTAGCACTCTGGGAGGCCGAGGCGGGTGGATCCCTCAAGGTCAGGAGTTCAAGACCAGCCTGACCAAGAGTGAGACCCCCGTCTCTACTAAAAAATAGAAAGAAATGATCTGGACGACTAAAAAAAATATATATACATATTTTTATATATAGATAAAAAATTAGCCGGGCATGGTGGCACACGCCTGTAGTCCCAGCTACTTGGGAGGCTGAGGCAGTAGGATCGCTTGAGCCCAGGAGTTTGAGGTTGCTGTGAGCTAGGCTGATGCCACGGCACTCACTCTAGCTGGGGCAACAGAGTGAGACTCTGTCTCAAAAAAAAAAAAAAAAAAGCCTTCATTCCCTCATGGAATGCCAGATGGCATCAAACTCCTCTAATATTAAGACTGTTTACTTCATCCTACTTCCTTCCTTCCTACCTAACTCCAACCTTAGCATCCTTACATGCCAAGAAAAGGAAAACACTGCCTAGACTTCCATCCTATGCAGGTGACTCCCATCCTGCCCCAAGGGAGATGAGTGGCTGGCCCACAGAAGGTGTCCAGAAGGTAGGAACTATTGATTTTAATAAATTCTTCCCTCCCATCTATTCACTCACTCACTCACTCACCTGACTTTGATTCTCCCAT
Source organism: Indri indri (assembly GCA_004363605.1). Lineage (NCBI taxonomy): Eukaryota > Metazoa > Chordata > Mammalia > Primates > Indriidae > Indri > Indri indri. The sequence goes on along the minus strand of RJWJ010021576.1, from coordinate 3,825 downwards.
CTTGCCTCAATGCACACTCTTTCTTATTACAATCCTTCAAATGTCTGTGATCTTTTTAAAAAAACTAATAATTCTCCTCAAATGGCACCAGCTCCTATATTCCTACAATGACCACTCCTTGTCCTACTCGCCCTACCCTACTCATTCCCTTAACCATATTAGACACAATTCCGAATCTTCACTTACCAGAATGACCACCATATCCCGTCTTTTATGATGTGTATTAGACTTGGCACAGGTGGAATTCACCTAGGCAATGCTGGTTTATGCCAAATGAGTCATTAGTTAAAGGTAAACAGCACAGCAAAGAGGAACATGCAACCTTCTGCCTCCTTGAGACAAGGACAGAATATAGATTCACTTTTGTCCTAAGATGCAAGGTTACAGCTCCATGTCATTTTGCATTAATGAAGCTTCTGCCTTTTCACCTGTCGATGGGTACAGCAGTGTACAACCAGTCTGTTCTCATTAAAGATGTGTCCTTGGATATGTTTTCCACATCCACAGGGAAGAGTTCCATTCACCTAATATTAACAGCTTAGGAAATCACTACTGATTATGACAAGGTAAACATGTCATTATCTTTTTACTTCTGGGATCTATTATACACTAAAAGTAAAGAAACAAACGTGTTCAATCTCTACCATAATAAAAATGCAGTATATTAATTCCAAATATAAATTCTTAGAATATTTTTAATTGATTTCTCTAAAATGATTTCACATCATTAAAACTATGCTTATGAAGAATATTAAATCCCAGGAAAAAGCATTCACAATATTCTTTGGGAAAAACACAACACATATACACCATACATATCCTAAGTTTTTTAAACGTTTACATGTATATGTCTAGAAATACCAGAAATAAATACAACAAAATATTATTAGTGGTTATGTCTGGATGACAGGATTACAGCAAGTATTTAATTTCTTCTTTGTAACTTTGAGTTTTCTAAAATCTTTTCAATGCACATGCACATGTATGATTAGAGAAGTAAACATTACCAAAATATGTATGTGGTCTACATTCAGTAAATAAAAAAACAATTCATGCATCCCCTCTGTTTTCACTGTCCTGTTGGAAGCACAGCTCATTACACTAATGTGATTTGCTCACAGGCGTCGTGCACTACCCGGTAGAAATGAAGCACACTACAGGAAGTTCGCTGGGTTCTTTAAAAGTGCCTTAGACTGAAAGGACAAGGTAAAGTATCAGTTTTAAGGTTCATTTGAAAGTGTTAACTCTTGCCTCTCAGACTTATACATTTGGGGTGGGGGAGAAAAAAAATGATGGCTTTAATACTTTTCATGCAACTTTTCCTCTTTTTTTATTTCTAAACATATTGCTTCTTACTGTCTAAGGCAGTGTGTTCCGTTCTATGACAGCCTTAACTATTACAACACATTTCAACATTTATTTTATTTCCTTAAGGAATTTTCATTTGGAAAATGCAGAAAATGTTCAAAACTAAGTAAATAAAGTCATAATTCTATGATCATCTCTCTCTGAAAATTTATAAAAAAAGAGTATGAAGTCCTCTCCCTCTGCCTGCCCAGTAAGACTTCTGAGAGATAAGAACTATTCCCAGTTATTGTATATGTTCATGTACACACATGCATATATCATGTAAATGTCTATGTTAATGTCAGCATATGCATGTATATCTGTAATTATAAAAAGATAAACATAAATGCTGTTTTGAAAATTAAAATGACATCACTCTATACATATTTCTTCACAGTTTGCATTTTTCAAAGCACACAGAACACATTTCTCAAAGGTAACCGTTGAATCGAATGGCACACACATTCTAAAATTTAATATTGCCCAATTAACCAAATGAAAAAAAGAAAACTATATAAGATATCCTCTACTTAGCAACTTTCTTAAAAAGAATACAATTACTTTTATTATTAAAATTAAAACATTCCAGTAGACTGGGGTGGGAGGAAGAAATACATTGAAAGTTTAATGGTGTTTTATTTTTTTTCTTCAACAGGGTGGCAATTAACGGTGTTTTGTTGTCTTGTTATTCCTCATGCCTTTCATATATTTTACAAATATCCTTCCAAAACTTCTCAATATTTAATAAAAATAATTTTCTAAGTCATGTAAAAGGTATAAAACCAAAGGCCTTCCTTTCTCATTGCACCCCACTCTGCCTCCGAAATGATATAAATAAATCATTTCTTATTTCAATTCTCCTAATGTGCCTCCATATGTCTAGATCAGGGATTGTTCAGTAACAGTATAGTGTGATTCATGATTTTAAATTTTCTAGTAGTCATGTTAAAAACAATTTTACAAATGGTAAAATTAATGTTAGCAAAGTTACTTAACCAAATATATCCAAAAATATTAACAGTTACATGTACTCAATACAAAAATTACTGAAATATTTTACATTCTTTTTTCATATTAAATCTTTGAAATCCGGCATATATTTTACACTGACAGCACATCTCAATTTGAACTAGCCATATTTAGTGGTGCAATAAACACATGTGGCAGCTAGTAGCTACTGTGTTGGAAAATGTACCTCTAGATAATATGCTCGAATCTCTATGTCTCGATTTGTCAACTTAAAAATTATCATCTGACTCCACAGTATGCCATTCCCTCCTTTCCTTCTCTCTCCATCTCTACCAGTATTATTTCAATGTTTTGTTTTTCAATTGACTTTTACAGCCTTATATTCAAACTTCTCTTTCTTAATTCACCAAATCGAGACACTCTCTGTAAAATGACAGATTAGGGTCCCTGTATTTCCCTCTTTCTACCTCCCAGCCTTTCTGCAGCAGGCCAGTACCTTTACATTGTCAAGGTTATATCACGTTCTGTACTATAACTTTCTTTATACATGGATTTTTAAAATTTGAAAATGAATAAAATTTACAATACGAAAATTATATAACTGTTCTCTGCAGAAATAAGTAGTAAGTATGAATGCAGAGAGAAGGCCACATAATATCATCACTAAACCTGTGCTGCTGAAAAAAAACATCATCAAAGAAAAAGTGATAAGAAGAGGCCCTAAATATTGTAACTCTATCTGTCCACTGAACATTCTATTTTATCATACTTTTTGTTATGGAAAATTCATTTGCTTTTAGGATTTTAGAGTTCAGGAAAAATCTTATTTTAATTATGCCAGTTTTTCTCAAAGATTTACCAAATAACTAGTATCTTAGAATTTTTTTAAAAATTGGTTTAGTTTATCTACCTGTTCTTGGAACCCATAATTCCTTCTTCTGTTTTGCTGAGCTCACACTGCATTAATTCTTTTAGGAATGATCTGAGAGTGATCAAATTAACTTAGTTCCGACTTGTCTGAAAATGCTTTTATTTTCCCTTCCTACTAAGTTTGCAGCATGGCTGAGGAACAGAATTGCAGGTTCAAAATCATTTTACCTCCAAACCAGGAAGGCATGCTCTTGTCCTCTAGACATTATTTTTTGGCAGACTCTCCACCCCACTCCCATTTCTGGAAACTTTGAGCATCCTTTTCTTTTCCTTGGCATTCTGAAATATCATGAGCATGTGTTTAGTTACTAGCCCATTCATATTCTTTCCTACTTTACATTCAAAGGGCTCTGGTCTGAAGATTTGAGAATTAAAACATTTGTGTGTTTTTAATTATTTCCTCCACTTCTTTTTCAATTTCCTCTTCCTAGACCCTCTGTTAGAAGATATAGGACCACTTGGAATGATATTCTAATGTCTAAACTTTTCACTCATATTTTCCAACTCTTGGCTCTTTTGCAGTGTTTCCTGGAAGGTTTCTTCATCTTTTCTGTCAGCCATTATACCTTTTTTTTTTTC
>RJWJ010021575.1:0-27732 GCA_004363605.1 Indri indri | reverse complement strand
AAAAAAAAAAAAAAAAAAAAAAAAAAAAAAAAAAAAAAAAAAAAAACCCCAACAAAAATAATACAAATAAAAACACAATACACTATAACAACTATTTGTGTAGCATTTATGTAGCATTTACATTGTATTAGGTATCATAAGTAATCTAGACATAATTTAAAGTGTACAGAATCTTGCTCTGTTGCCCAGGCTAGAGTGTAGTGGCATCATCATAGCTCTCTGCAACGTTGAACTCCTATTCCCAAGTGACCCTCCTACCTCAGCCTCCAGAGTAGCTGGGACTATAGGTGTGTACCACCACGCCTAGCTAATTTTTCTATTTTTTGTAGTGATGGGATCTCACTGTTTTGTTCAGGCTCGTCTTGAACTCCTGGGCTCAAGTGATCTTCCTGCCTTGGCCTCCCAAAGTTCTGGGATTACAGCAGTGACCCACCATGCCTGGCCTCAGCTGTTTTACATAAGCGACTTGAGCATCCATGGGCACCAATCCCCTGAAGGTACCAAGGGACGGCTGTACATAGGATTGCACTGGTCCAGCATACAGAGAATGTAAACATTGCTATAATCAGTTTAAGGCCAATTAAACAGAAGCACATTTTTAAAAAGTAATTAGTCTATTCATTTTCAAAATTTCTCTTATTTGACTTCATTCTGTTTAAAGTTCGACACAAATCATGAAACAGCATACAGGCTACTTTTCTTGGCATTGCTCTGTGTATAAGCATAAGAGAAAGTTTTGAAACTAAGTAAGTTTCGGGTTGAATTCTAGTCTGCTACTTTCCATCTGGGCAAGCCGGGGGTGAGTTAACAAGCCACGTTCAAGATCAGTTTCTTCATCTAGAAAATGGAGACAAGCGCACCTGCTTTAACGTGTTTTTGTGAGATTTGATAAGATAGCATGCCATAAGCACTTAATAACGATAGCTTTCACTCTAGTTTTATTACTCTAATTATAGCTTGCTAGTTTTACGCAATCCGTATTTAAGATCAGTAGAAGCAAGGCCAGCGACCGCCACAGGGGGACCGTTGCAGGAACACAGGCAAGTCTGTATCTTCTCCAAACCAGACTAAGTGACTTGGTTCCCTTCTTCCTGCCTTCTGCTTCACTCTGACTTGAATTCGGTTTCTCTGCATGTAACTTTATTCTGACACAGAGTTGTCCCCAGTTCTACTTTTGATCCCCTTAATAGGCTTTGGCAACTGAGCTCCAAGTTCTTTTCTTTTGGATTTTTTCTCCTTGACCTCTGTTTTGTTTTAGTCCCTTGTTTTTCCCGATGCAATGCAGCTAAAGTGCATCTCAAGATGCAAAACACTTTTAGGTAAATTTCCGTTCAAGATTATTTCTTTAAAACTTAATAGTCATAGCAGATCTTTGCCTTATATTTTACTAAGAAAAGCCCTCCACCTTTAATATTTGAAATAAATCTACATGAGCTAATCAAAAGTCACACGTGTATATCATTGAGTAGAACACATTCTATGTCATCTCTGCAGTGACCATCTATCATACATTCACAGATGTTTTAATATATAATGTTTAAGGTACATGAATCTATATCAGAAACATTATTCTTATCAACAGCTACAAAACAATGTTGCTCGTCATTCAACAATGAGAGCGTTCCCTTTCTTCCTTCCTAGAAAATGTCTTTTAAATGATGAGCACTTTGCTTAGTATGGCTAAAATATACTAATAAGTAATTTATTTATCTTGAGATATGCAAAATCCAAGAGACTCATGAAATTTCCCTATAATTTCCTCTTACATATTCTACTAGAAATTTTTTTTTTTTGTAAATTCAGTCCTAATTAGATTAAGACATTAAGACATTCCCAGTCCTGTGTTCCTCATGTTCCTATGTACACTTGCCAAAATTAGTCAGATAAATAAAGTCTTCCTTTGATGAGGAGATTCCAATTCTTAAGCCAAAAATAATATATTCAGTGCTAGAAAGATTTAAAGAAAAAATAACCAAAAAGCTCTTTTTTACAGGGGAATAAAAATATTGAGAATAAGATAAATCATAGTAATATAGCCGGAATAGACATTTGATTATTTAAAAATCATTGAAGGGGTCACATTTATGAGCCCAAAAAAAAAAGGGAAAGAAAGAAAACATTTCTTTTTCAGGGTCAGGTGCTATCAAGGCCTTTGGCCTTCAGGCAATAGATCACTTCCTCAGGCAAATTACTTACAGTGGAGACTCCATAATCAACAGACGCTTTAAAGGTCCCACCAGACATTACAAGTAGCATGAAATGACACAGTTGTGGGTTTGAATTGAGTGGGAATGAGCTTCTCAGGGAATCCTAATTCATCACGTCAAGTAATGTTTGAGCAGTAATCTTACAGCTGATATGTTTAAACTATAATACAAAAGAATATCTGAAATATTCAAGTGAAACACCTGTTTTAATGTTCCTTTACTTGAGTGCTCTTTCATTAAAATGTAGACAATACATTTTAATTATCAATGGTTTATCAATGATACAATCACCAGCGTGATGATTTTGTCTCGATGATTTTATCCATCACCAGAATGATGATTTTATATCACTGTCAATGATATAATCATTATTATACCTAAAATTCAATATCAAGCTGCTCAACTTTTGTTTAATTTAATGGGAATTAGTGTTCTTTCAACTTTCATTTGTTAATTTTTTTTTTCTTTTTTTGAGACAGGGTCTTTCTCTGTCTCCTGGACTAGAGTGCAGTGGTGTCATCATAGCTCACTGCAACTTCTAACTCGTGGGCTCAAGCAATCCTCCTGCCACGATGCCTGGCTAATTTTTCTACTTTTTAAAGAGATGGGGTCTCTCTCTTGCTCGAGTTGGTATCAAACTCCTGGCCTCAAGCAATCTTCCCCGCTTCCTTCGGCCTCCCAGGGTGCTAGGATTATAGGCATGAGCCACCATGCCTGGCCCGGTTGCATTTTTGATGCTTAAAAAATTATTTTAAAAAGGGTTTTTTGTTTTGTTTGTTTTGGCATCATTGACTCAGAAGGCTTTAACTTAGGTAAAGGTAGGATGAGTGGGTAGAGGAACAATAAGGAGACAAGTGCTTTAAGGTGGCATTTGGGAAGTGGGAGAAGAAAGAAAAGAAAAGAAAAATCCCAACTATTTTCAAGGTCCATTAACCTTTCCCTACCCAACCTGTGTCAAGTAAACATATCATAAGCTCTTATGGAAAAATAGTACAGATTGCACATCCCTAATTTAAAAAGCTCCAAAACCTGAAACATTTTGAGCACTGACATGATACCACAAGTGGAAAATTCCACACCTTCCCTCATGTGACAGGTTGCAGTCAAAACACAGGCACACAATACACAGTTTATTTAGTGTCCCCAAGGGAGAAGAGACCCTATATATCTTTTCTGAGCATGCCCAGATTCCCCCATGCAAGGACGCCCACGAAGGGTGACAAAATGGCACATGTGCAGGCTGGGCAAGCAATGACAGGTCACCCACAATGCCCCATATGGGGCCAAGACCTATATGCATTACTCAATATGTTTTTGGTTGTTGTTATTTATTTGCTGCTCTGTAGTGTAAAGATATTGTTGAAAATGTCAAAAAGGTCTACAGATATCCCTGTAGGTAAGAGTGATAAGAAAAAGAAGCATTTATGATTATCTATAGCACAGAAAGTCAAACTGTTGGAGAAACTGGACAGTGGTTTCATGTGAAATGTCTTACAGAAGAGTATGATGTTGGAATGACCACCTTGTATGACCTGAAGAAACAGAAAGATAAACCGTTGAAGTTCCATGCTAAATAGGATGAATAAAAGTTAATCGAAAATAGAAAAACACTGCATAAAGCTAAAAATTAAGATCTCCATTGTGCATTGAAAGAGGGCATCTATCCGTGTTGCGGTGAACACATGCCACTTCATGGTTTGCTGATCACGAAGCAAGCAAAGATCTATCAGGATAAACTGAAAATTGAAGGGAATGGTGAATAGTCAACAGGCTGGTTGCAAAAATTTAAGAAAACACACAGCATCCAATTTGTAAAGATTTGTGGTGATAAAGCATCTACTGATAATGAAGCAATGGAGAGATTTTGTTGACAAGTTTGCCGATGTCTTTACTGATGAAAATCTGATGCCAGAACAAGTCTATAATGCCAATTAAACATCACCATTTTGGTATTATTGCCCGACAAAAACATAGACTACAGCTGATGAGACAGACAGCCCCTACAGGAATAAAGGATGCCAAGGACAGAATAACTATGCTGGGATGTGCTAATGCAGCAGGCACACATAGATGTAAACTTGCTGTGACAGGCAAAAGCTGTGTCCTTGCTATTTTTCAAGGAGTAAATTTATTACCAGTCCATTATTATGCTAACAAAAAGGCATGAATCACCAGGGACATCTTTTCTAATTGGTTTTACAAATATTTTGTACGAGCAGCTAGTGCTCTCCGCAGGGAAGATGGGCTGGATGACGACGGTGAGATCTTGTTATTCCTTAACAACTGTTCTGTTCATCCTCCAACTGAAATGCTCATCAAAAATAAAGTGTATGCCATGTGCTCTCCCCCAAATGTGACTTCATTAATTCACCCATTTGACCAGGGTGAATCAGATCAATGAAGAATAGATACAAAAACCCCTTCTTGAAAAGCATGCCAGCTGCAGTGAACAGAGGCATCTGTGTGGAATAGTTCCGAAAGTGGTTTAGCGTGAAGGATGCTGTATGTGCTGTTGCCAACACATGGGACACAGTGACTAAAGACACAGTTGTGCATGCCTGCTATGTGCTGTGACTATGTTTAGTGTTGATGATGAACAAAATGGTGACTTTGAAGGATTGCATATGTCAAGCAAGAAAAAAAATGATGTCCGATTTCCTTCCATATGCAAAAAATATACCCTCAGTCTGTCAGTAAGCTGGAAGTAGTAAATATTGAAGTTTTTCACATCAATCATGAGGCTCTAGCTCGTTCGCTGACCAGTGGTGAAATAGCTAAAATGGTCTGAATCAAGGGGATCATGACAATTGTGACAACGAAGGTGACGTTATTAACACTGCAGAACAAGTGCCTATAGACAATATGCTGAAAATGTGTGATAAGCTTCTTGAAGCAATCGTGCACTGTGCATTCATAATGGAACGAAAAATCATGTCAATTTAGCAAAGAGAGATTTCTAAGACAAAAACCATTATTAATAAAGCAGATGATTTTGGAGAGGACATTTAAAAAGGCCATCCAGCAGAATGCTTTCTCATCCTTAGAAGACTCAACTTCTTGAAGAGTGCTTCAAGGTATTTCTTCTCACCTAAAAAAAATAAAGCACAATATAGCCTTTTTTGTTGTTTGTGTTTTTTAGAGACAGGGTCTCACATTGTTGCCCAGGCTGGAGTGCAGTGGCATGATCCTCCCAGGCTCAAGAGACCCTCCCACCTCATCCTCTGGAGTAGCTAGGACTGTAGCATGTGCTACCATGCCTGGTTAATATTTTTATTTTTATTTTTATTTTTGTAGAGACAGAGTCTCACTATGTTGCCCAGGCTGGTCTTGAACTCCTGGCCTCAAGCAATCCTCCCACTTCGACCTCCCAAAGTGCTGGGATTACAGGCGTGAGCCACCACTCCCAGGCTACTGTGGCCTTTTAATCAAAACACAGCATCATAGGTGGAGACAGAAACCCTGCTAGTGTTGCTGTTGTTTAACAGCAGATGCAGGTATTCTGGTGATGCTACTGTGCTGTTTAGTTACCCTGAACACATTATTCTTTGCTGTGTTAATGATATGTCAGATTTTTATACTAGTAAGTACTTATGTGTGAATTAGTGTAAGAAAATGATTGCTTATTTGTAGCATATAAATTCAGACTCGGGAATGATGGTGATGTCAAACCAACACAGATTGTCCATGTGAGTGGCTAAGATAGTGACACCTTTGCTTTCAGTGCATGCAAACCTTGTATCGTGCACAAAATTATTAAAAATATTATATAAAATAATCTTCAGGCTATGTGTGTAGGGTATGTATGAAAGATAACTGAATTTCATGTTTAGACCTTAGTCCCATCCACAAGATATCTCATTATGTATATGCAAATATTCTAAAATCTGAAAAAAAATAAAAATCCCAAAGATTTCTGCCCTTAAGCATGTCAGATAAGGGATACTCAACCTGTTTCACAATTTTATTAATATTTATGAACTAATTGAGGCAAATAGATTTAAAATGGTTTACAAAAGTTTCACAGTGAATGAATAGAAGAGACAGGGTAGCTGGAAACCAGCTCCCTATTACATAGAGTCCCAGGAAATCTGAAAGGGTACGATGATTTTATTTAAAAGTTTGAGAAAATTACATGAGAACCAGATTACTTGATTATACCAGAAATCACAAGATATCATAATAAACATAACAGAAAGAAAGAGGATGATTTAAATTAGTCATTACAGGCAAGTATATGTGTTTTAAACAGCAAATAACTTGTACGACATAGTCTACTTGTGGTACATTGCAAATAACTAAATTTCTTTCCCCTGAGGATAAGAGAAAAGAACATTTTAGGTGGTGATAGATCTCAGGTCTTGGGAAGGAAAAAATGATTCTTCAGTGATATACCTCATGTCTAAAGGGATAGCTAAAAATTTTCAAGCAAAAACTTAATCGACTATAATTTTCCACCCTTACAAGCAGTGATCTGATCTAATAAACTTAGCTACTATCTAAACATATTTGTTTGTATCTTATTTAAACAAAGTACTTCTTTATATATGACAATCGTTTGGAGTATGTAAAATTTATCATATTCTGTTTTCTTCCTCACAGTGTTACACATGTATCACTAGTTCCTGAGGACTGAGAAATGTTTGAAGTCAGAGTTAGCATAAATGCTGCATGTTTGTGTTTTGGCAATATCGCTTAAATGTCATGCTTATGTTCTGGTCTTCAGGCTCTTGTCCATTACTATACCGAAGCAACTGAGACTTTTAAAATCAGGAACAAATCATTTCCTTCCTTGAATAGAGATAGAGTTAAACATCTCAGGGAAAAGTAACAAATTGAATTAAATTTAAATTGAGGTGTAACATCTGATATCAGAGTTTCCTAATAATGAGTGTTTCCTAAGCTTAGCCCATGGAATATTTTGGAAATCAGGGACCCTAAGATTCACATCTCATTGGGTTTAACTCATAGAGGACACAGTCATAAAAGTGATAGAAATTTTGAGCTTAATGAAATTTAGAGATTAATGTCTAGCAGCATGAAACAATCTCAAAGTTCAGGGTTTGGGGTAAAATGTGCTGGAGGATATGATTTCAACCTGAAGTCTGAATGAGGATTCTTACTCCTTTCTCATTCTTCAGGACATGTGAGCCCATGGTGCTAGTTTAAATAGATTTACATGTCATGGAGTCCAGGAAGAAACTGGAATTGAGAAGCAGAGGGAATACTGTCTTCCGCTCTCCACAACCACCACTTTGGAAGGTTTGGCACAGATAGGCTGAACGGATGGAAACAGGAAGCAGAGAAGGGTCCCTCATCCTCTTACTGAGTCATTAGTCAGGAGGTAAAAAAGCCAGCATGGAGCCTCTTTCCTAATTTTGAGGCAAAATAACCAAGCTCCTAATCTAAACCAGATTTTATGTATCTGAGACTCTAATATGCATGGGAAAAAACAAATTCCGATGATGAAAAGCAGCGTAAATGTACTCACTTCATTGAGATCCTCTCTTAGATAGGAAAACAAAGCTTGTTCTTAAAAGAACAGGTGAGAAGGAAGCTATAAACTTTCCTCTTTACTCAAGATGGTGAGGGAAAGTGTTCTGTTATGAATAAGTTTAGGAAAAAATTATTTAAATGTTTCTTTTCTGCAGGCCTTTTCAGACTATAATCTGCTAAACTACTTTATCTTCATGAGGAGGGTTATACTACAGCATCATGTTCAAACTTATTTGACCATGAAGCATTTTATTGAGTAACATCCCTCAGGAGTAGGGTCAGTTCAGGAAACAGTGATCACAGATGAGAACTAACCTTTGTGATCAAAAGGAGGAGAATTTGTGAGTTGCCAATTGTTCTTACTCTGTGACTTACTTGACTTCCTCAAGAAGCAAAGCACTACAAGGAGGCTACTGCAACATCAATGCCAGAGATGAAGGTAGCATGATCTATCAATGCCATTGAATTGGACACCTCTAGGGCGACATTCCCGAGTGAATGCTGTTGGCTGAAATTGTGGACCATGGAGGATCTAAGGGTAGTAGCAGTATAGGTTGTGAGCAGTCGTTGGATTTAAGGTGCAGTTAGAAAGCCGAGCTAATAGAATTTGTTTTAACTTGGGTTTTGAATGTGAGCAAAAGAGGAATAAAGGATGATTTATATGTTTTGTCAAAACCGTGAGGTGATGGTGGTCCGTTGATTGCGTTGAGGACCACTATGAGAGATGCAAGTTTTGGCAGGGGAGAAAAAGAGAATTCAATTTCAGACTTTGTGAGTATTAGATTCATAACCAAGTGGATATGTCAAATGTTCAGTCTGATATGTCTCTTATCTGAAGGGATATGGGAGGGTTAGAATGATAAATTTGTGAATCATCAAATAATAAGTAGTATATTAAGCCATGGAAATGAATGTTATCATCTGGAGTATTTAAATGAAGAATGAGTCAAGAATTGAGATCAGGACACTCAAACACTTAAATGAACCAATGTAGTAAGGAGGTAAATTTTTAAAAGTATAGTATTTTAGAAAACAAGTGGAAAAAATGTTTTAAAAATAAATGAGGAATCTAGTATGTCAACTGATTCTGAGGGTTAAATGGGAACTATTGATTACATTAACAATTAGGGAAACAATGAGGAAGAAAGCACAACATCAAAAGAATTAGAATGAAGAAATATAGTCAGTAAAGAGGAATCTTTCGAAAAGTTTTGCAATGAAGGAGAGCACAGATTGAGCAAAGAAGAGTGAGCCTAAGAATTTATTTATGTTTTTTAAACTAAGAGGGATTGAAGCTGCTTACATGCTGAAGGGAAAGAGCCGATCAAAAGAGAGGGAACGATGTTGCAGAATGAAGGAAAGCCCTTTGTTAGGTAGGAGAGCATGAGATTTAGTCCACAGAACAGGGTTTTGATCTGAAGTTGGAGTAGTAGCACATAGTTGTTAAAAACAAGACTCCAGTGCTAGATTGTCTATATTAAAATCCCTGTTTCTTAAAATAAAAATGACAGATCACCACGTACCTACTGGAACGTCTAAAATCCAAAATACTGACGACACCATGTACTGATAGGATCTGGAGAAAAAGGAACGCTCGCTCATTCATTGCTGGTGGGCATTCCAAAATGGTCCAGCCACTCTGGAAGACAGTTGTACGGTTTGTTACAAAACTAATACAGCCTTACCATGTGATCCAGCAACTGTGCTCCTTAGTATTTACCCAAAAGAATTTAAAAATATGTGTTCAAACAAACACCTGCACACAATGTTTACAGCAGCTTTATTCCTAATTACCCAAACCTGGAAGCAACCAAGATGCCTTCAATATATATTTAATAGGTGAATGGATAAACAAACTGTTATACAGCCATATAACAAAATTGTATCCTGCCAATTATTCTTCTCCTCAGAGGTTTCCTAGGGATTAGAATATGTAGAACATGTATATCACAGGAACATAAGATTAATTTAAAAAAGTCACTTATCATTCTTTCCAGATGCAGCACAATCTGTGTAAAAGAAAACTAAATCAGACATGAGGTACTCCTTTTTCTACTGGAGGAAAAGGGCTGATGATGGAACATCTTGCATAGCTTCCTCTTATTGGTATACTAATGTCATTAAAAATAATAATACTAATAAATCTGGGGAGCTCTACCTTTGACCAATATGTAGTAACAAAGACTGGATTTGTCCTCCTGTGTAAAACAACAAATAAATGAACAAAATGTATACAAACATGCTTTTTATGACACTGGACATTGGACAAAGGACAGTTTTCTCTGAGAGGCAAAAAGCAAACAAGGTAATCTCTGCAGTTAACTCAATTTGCTGTTGCGATGTAGTTTTCAGTTGCGGTGCAAGAAGGAGAAACCCAGACAAAATGCTGCAGTGTTCCGGAGTTGAGGAGACAGAGCCAAGAGTCCACAGAGACCAAGGCAGGTAGAGTTTCCAAGGCAAAGTACTGGAGAGAAGAGAACTGAGATGAGAGAGAACTCTGGAAACACTTAGAGGGTCTCCCTTAAGTATTCAGCGGAGTATTGATAGGAGAATGCGTGCACGTGAGCAAATTTTCCAAGGCTGAGGACAAAGGGCAGGAATAGCGTCTACTCCGCTAACCGCACAGAAAACCTTCAAGATTCATGGGGTACTAAGTAGAGTACAAAAATGGGCCTTGCCTCTGCAGAGATGTAGACTAAGCACAACTCTGGTCCCACTTAAAAAACAAACAAACAAACAAAAAAACTGAAAACATAAAAGGATCAAATTGTTTTCAAGTAACATAAATATGTCTCCCAACAAAGCACAAATATATGTGAAGGATTATAAAAATGTGCAGTCTACAAAAAGAGAAAATAACAATCCTTGGCATCCAATAAAAAATTATCAGACATGTGAAAAAGTAGGAAAAAGCAAAACATGCTGAGAAGAATCAGTCAATCAAAATGAGCCAGAACTGACACAGATGTTACAATTAGCAGCACAAGGAAATTAAAAATAGTTATTACATTTGCATTCCATGATAAATGATTGTAAGATCCTCTAAGTTGCCATCAGATTGAATCTCGGGGAAAAGAACTAGGTGTGTCAGGAAGATTTATTGTTAATATCTGACTAGTCACTTTCAAATTCAGGTACACATTCTAGATAGACACAGCTCAGAGTGTTTTGCATATTGGAATTTTGTCAGTCAAGTGAAGTATACATAGCTATTATTGTAACAGTAAAATCCATGATAATGATGAGAATGAAAGCTGTTAATTTTATGTACAAATCAATATTGAGAACTTTCCAGTAGTCCAATAAATAGCAAAATACAATAGTAATTAATTGGTATATATTGAAAGAAATATGGATCAAAAGTCAATTTTTGTTATCATGAAATCCTATTTAATTACTCCTTTGGAACATCACTATATGCAAGATTTATTAGCAATTTCTTCCCAATATATCTTCCCATGATTGTGTAAGATAGTAAATTCAAGAAGAAAATAAGATAATAATAAACAATCTAAGTGAGGGCAACAATCTTGAATTTGCTTTTGAAAAACTTAGAAAGCATTTCCTTCAATAGGGCAGGAAGCTTCAGTGGGGGGTAATTGCTACAAAGAAATTGTATCATTATCATCAGCCCAGCAGTCTTCAACTTCTAGAATTAGAAAAGGAATAAGTCTACATTACTGACTATTCTTATAGTGAGGAAAGGAAATACATTGTTATGAAAACATCCCTAAGAAATTTACTCTGGATTTTAAGATTTGTGACCTTTAGGAAGTTACTAGCTCACTTTCTGCACTATGATACAGAAGAATAATGTGTACAAAGAAACATGACATTATCTCTGTGGGCGGCCACTCCTGGCACTTAACCTAACTGTACACAAACTTAGGCTTTTTCTATATTGTCCAGAGTCTATTCATTTTAAAACCATAGACCAAACAATGCAGCTTTTTTTAAGGATGACTTCAATGTGGGCCATGAAAGGTTTTCTATTCCTTATTTTATAGCTCACAAATGTTAATTGCCTTTTGATATAGTTATTAAAATTTTCTCAGTCAAGTTTCCAGTTAGGTACTGTCTCCACCCTTCCTTTTTGCAAATGCCTGTGCTCTTAGAATATCCCTTTTCATCTTCACTACATAAAGTTTTTGTCCCTTTCTTATATAGAACAATTTAAGAATTCCTGGCTAGGCCAAATATATATACAAATACTCCCGTTCTCAACAATCAAGAACTCCATATTTCATAGAAGGCAGTAATAGATTCTAAACCACATTTTTCCTCTGGTATACACTCCCTTGAGAAAAAGTTATATGCTGTCCTGGATACCTGTGACATGAGATTCTCTGTCTCCAAGTATTGTGGGGGAGCAGATAATAATATGACAAATACTATTTAACATATGACAAATATTTTCTTTTGTCCCTGAGCCACATCTTATTCACAGTACAGCCCATCCCCTCTTCCCCCCCATGGGGGAGAATTTTGCAATCCTGCCACATGTTTGGATAAAAACTTTCCCTTTTTTATCCTCTCTCACCACATCAAGTTAGACAAGAAGCATGTCTACAGTAAAATATTTCTAGGGCTCACGAATTTCTGGGGAAGACATAGTTGCTACTGATTTGAAGTTTTTAGCAGTAAGTTTCAAAGTTTCTAGGAGAGGAAGCCAGAATTCCAGGCAAGGTTCTCTCACAATTCTTCAAAACACTCTTCCCTCCCACCCCTTTTGCCCTGGGGTGAGGCAGGTACACATGTGCTCACACACATGCTAACAATGGAAAGAAATATCTGGTGGGTGCCAGACCATTTGGGCCCCCCCCCGCCCCGCCCATTCAGTGTGCCTAATCTGAATGCGTCCTGCCTACACTGGAGTCTGCTATGTGTCAGGTGTGCGTGGCCAGGTGGTTACAGTTCTTCTCTTTATGAATGTCAACTGCTCGCTGTCCACCAGAATAACCCACGGCTAAGCAAAGCCACGCCTATGAAGCTTCAGTAAGGGAGGGCGTCACTATACAAAGTCCAGTATGTGTCTCAAAGGGGGAGATCAGAGACGAGGAACCATAGGATTTGGAGATTGAGGATCAAGTCGCTTAAGGAGGGACTTTCAATGCAAGGATCTGATTAAGGTAGGGCAAATTCATCATATAAGTGTTTGGAATTGGTGGACATAATCAGGTGAAGATCTTGAAATGTGTGTTGATAAGTGAACAGTTGTTTGGTAGGAAGCTGTTAACTCAGATGAGCAAACTTTTGTGAGAAAGGGGCCATTTACAGATCTATGGCTCAAATGTATTGGACTATAGTTTACATAGTTCAAATAAATTGGCTTTCAAGAATTTTCTGAAGCAAACAATGAAGCTATTTGTGTACTATGTCCTAGAACACACGGTAAAGTTATGTTGATGCAGGTGACATAGGTCCTCAGTCCTGACAGTTAAACCAAACGGATATTGGTGGTCTCGATTCTCATGACCAGTTCAGTCTGATACAAGAAGCAAACTGGGGGCATAGCTGTGGTTTATTTCAGGGGGCTTTCTAATCAAAGGTAGGCATCTGTCATTCCTGCTGTCCATTTGCTGTCACTTCTGTCCAGCATCTCAGCCCCTCCACCAAGCAGAGAACCCTTTTCAGTCATTGCTTGTTGGACCAACCAAACTCCTTCATCTTTCACTCTCTAAACCTCTCATCACCCTCTTACCCAGTGAGCGACAGCAGAATACAGTGGTTCCCTATGTGGGCTCAAGTGACAGATTTCCCCAGTTTGAGTCCCATGTAGCCTTAGGCAAAGTTACTTAATTGCTTCATGTCTTAATTTCTGCACAAGAATGATGTTAACAATACCTACCTCAAAGGGTTGACATGAGAATTTAACAAGTGAATATCGGTAAAGATTTCAGAACAGAGCCTGGCACATAGTGAAGTATAAATTGTTATCAAAGTACTTATATTTCACAGCATTGTTGTGATGATTAATTAAATGAAAGATTATATGTAAAGCAACTAGAACAGGGGCAATAATAAAAAGTGCTTACTGATATGTGTAGCTAATTAAAGTATTTTATCTCTTTCTGATTGGATATAATTCCAGAAGGGCAATGGGGAGATTTTAAATTGTGGGGGCAAGTTTTTTTTGTAATTTTAAAATGTTAGAATAAAATATGTGAATGTACTTTGCATGATATATGCCAATAAAATGTTTTCGTGCTATGGAAAAGAGGATTTAGAATCAGATCATCATAGGTCTGAATTCCTGAATTTTGAGATCTTACATACCAAAAAATTAATCTCTCAGCCTCATGGACTTCCCATGAAAATGGGGATAGTAATATTGAATTTACAGACTTGGTGCCAGAATTAAGTGAAATAATGCCTGCAGAGAATGTGATTGTAAAAAATACTGTTTCCTTTTCTTTTCTCCTCTTCCTCTTACCTCTCTAGTCCTCATTTTACTTTTCTGTAAAATCAGGAAGTCAAAGTAGATTATCTCTAAACCCTAGAATTTTCTCATTCTGTACTTATACTCAGAACGACCTCTTCCTTCTCTGAATTTTCAGAGAGGCCCTTAAATATGTGTAACCTTGAGCCATGTAGCAATTAAGTATTGGCATGGGTTCATTCTCCAGGAGTGTCATGTGAGTCTCCTATCTTTCCCCAAAGGCAGGGGCTGTATTGTGGGTTTCTCTTAGGTAGTTTACCATGCTAAACAGAGCTGAACATACGCTAGTCAATAAGTACTTACTGGCTTGTTTGGTATTATACATCCATAAACAATGAATCAACATCTGCTGAAAGGTACAAACACTTTGAAGCGCCGTTAGTGCCATATAAGTGAAAGATTCATTTCATTCTGTTCCAGACATTCTTGAACACTTTCCTTGGGTCATTGAACATATTTAATGTATTCATTTAAAAGCATAGCAAGAGTCCTCCTTTTCAAGGTCTTGGTGATAGCTTTTAATGAAGAATATAATGGAGGAGTCTATAAGGCTGAGCCCCAAGCAGCAGATAATAGAATGCAGCTGAATGCATTAAAGCATCGCCTCTAAGGCCTCAAACCTCCTGGCTTAAATGACATTGCATCATTTTACTCTGCTCGGGCTTGGTCAGAAATTTCTCGTTTTGAAAGTGACTGAGATGAGTATACTTAATAAATGGTATCTTACCTCTCATTTCCTAGCATCCTTTCTTCCCAAGTTCAAAAACCAAGAAAATACAAGAGATAAAGGACCAGGCTTGCTGATCTAGAATTTTGCTTTTAGTGATTTAGACCTGGGGATGGGGGTAGGTGAAGAGGCTGGGGTAGCAGCAGACTATGGATGTATTACCTTCAATTTTGTGCAGATATTTCCCCCTCTTGCTTGCTTTCTCAATGCTTTATTTCTAATGCTGGATCTTTTACATCATGCTGGGTATCTGACTGGGGTAATACATCTTACTCTATGGCAACTAAAAACTACTGTCAAAAAGAGATAAGAGGATGAGGAGACAGTAAAAAATATTCTAGAAAAGAATTCAGGGATTAAAGGCAGAAGAGTCTGGAGAATGTGTGCAAAAGGAGGACCGAGCTGGTTCCAATTGTGTTGGTAGGTCGAGTAAGACAAGGACCGAGAAACACGGTTGGTGAAATGAGAACAGGGTGGAGGTAACAGAAAATAGACTGCTGTGGATAAAAGACTGACAGCGTCTATTTTCTCTAAGTTGAGAAGGAAAATTATTGACCTACAGGGTCGATAGAATGGAGAAGGTTTAAAATACCCTGCAGACCTGGAAAGTACACTGACACGAGAAAGGAAGGGTTAGGATTGCCGGGCACCACCCGACGCCCATGTGAACATAGGCTCCATAATTCTATTGTAATGATCTGAGTAGATGTTCCATTTTTTTTTTTTTTCACAATATAGTTCAGCAGCCCAGAAAAGTCTGTTAGGTGCTTTCTTCTTAAGGTAACAAAAACCTAAATTACTGTGGCTTAAAAACATAGTGTTTTATTTTGGCTCATATCCTAAGAATTCTGTTTGTGGTGGCTGCAGAAGTAGGTTCAACATCCTGGCGACGTCAGGAACGATGTCTTGGTGATTTCCTTGGCCGTTTCCTCCTCATGGTTGAAAGATGACTGCTGCTGCAACTTCAGGCATCATATGTGCATTTAAATGAAGAAGAAGGAAGGGAGGTATAGACAGTTTTTTTTTTTCCAAATCATAAAAGCTAAAGCTTTTGGAGAAGCTTCCTGTTATGTCTAACTGGCCGCGGTTCTGTCATATGAAACTTGTAGATGTGTAAGAATGTAAGAAATGTAAGAAAGTGAGCATTTAACTTTTCAGTTTCTATATCAGAGACAGAAAAGGGAAAAGAGAGTTGCAAATGAGTATTGAATAAGCCCAGCCCATAGTAATATCCACACTAGGTGGAAGTGTGGGAAACACAGAGAAATGGGTAGATCCAAATTTGAGTTTTTCAGGTGCATCTCACAAAAGACAAATAGAACAAGAACATAAAGGAGCAAGTCAAGAATGTGCTTGAATGAATAATCCATGGAAGTCAAAAAAGTGAAGACCAGAAGAGGATTCATCTCTGGGGAAACAATAAAGCATCTAGATGTCTTTAAAATATGGGAGAACAGTGGTGAGATTAAGCAAGAGAGATGGGATAAAGGTGTGGTCAGTTGAGTGTGAGTTTGAATTCATGATCTCAGATATTGGAGCTGGATTATCAAAATCAGTGATAAAGCAGTAGAATTTAATCAATATGGAATGCAAGATGAAGCCATTGTGAGTTTTGGGAGAAAAGAAAGTAACATGAAAACTTTTCTATGAGTAGACTAATATGATAGCAGGTTGCAAAGTGTTTTGGAAGTAACAAAAAATGGAACCAAGTATGGGAACACAAGGTATAGCTTTCTGCTCATATGCTTTCTTCCAAAGTAAGTATTATCATCTGTTGAACTAGCGCTCAGTAAGCATCATTTTTTGCTTTAAAATTTATATTCCTTTTTCATATCACAAAGTCTACCTTTAAGCCATCTCAATTAGATGCTAGTCACGTTGATTCCAAACTGAAACTGGTGGTTGATCTCTTCCATGAGCTCCCATCCTCAAGCCGTATTGTCAATGAGGCTGATGCTCAATATTTTAGCTCTAAGACATGTCTTGGTGAATTAAGATTAAGCAGATGTGGAAACTCAGGGTCTCACTTTGTTTTAAATTAAGGCATCTCCTGATGAAGGGATCGCAGCTTGTTTTCACATATGTAGTTTTGAAAGTAGATTCCATATGATGATATAGTTGCCTGAGCATTTCTTGTAAATCTCAAAGATTGTCAACAACTGGTGTCTAGTATAAAATAAATAGTGCTTTGTTATTATAGAAGAATTAGTGGAGACCTGTCTGAGGCAAAAATAAATAAACTGAAATTGGCTTGCATTTGCAATCCTCCTGGGTAGATTCATTCAGTAGGTTAGAGAAAGATCCTAGTTCCCCAAGACTATAAAATCACCACTTACTGTTAGTTTTAATAGGGAGACAAATTCAGTTCCCTTAATCAACATGCCAAGTCTGTAGATTTAAGATAAATAACACATTTCTACTTTTTATTATTTTTTTTCCGTAAAAAAATTGTTTTATTAGGGAAAAACAAAGCAACCACAATGAACAACTTTAGTTCGGTGACAAAGATTTCATCAGCTCAGCCGCCTTCTGTTTAGTGGCGTGTAAACTAATTGTTACTTTGGCACGCCTTTCCGCAGATTTTACAAAGTTAATGAATGTAGGATGATGTAAAAGCAAGCTGCTCAGTCCTAGAAGCTCAAGTTTTAAATAAAGTCGTATTAAAGACTATTTTTATTAGCTAAAAAAGAAAGACCTTTTCACAGGGAGATCTAATTTCTTTTAATCCCTCCTGTTCAGTCTCTTCTCATGAGTTTTTCTAGAATTACTGATTGTCAGTTCAGGTTCTGTTTTTCTTACACTCCTTGCCTTAGTCTCTACTTTTATTTGTCCATCTAAATAATTGGATTTTAGACTACAATAAATCCATTCGAACGAAACTTATTTTTTTGTAAAGTTTTCAAAAGCAGTGTTAAAAAAATCAACAATACTTTGCTAACTTTAGAAGTGGCACTTTTTAGATAATAAAACAACTTCTAAGTATAAATTAGGCTTATTTTATCCACTGCTGTCTAGTAGACTGAATCATTATTGAAAAAATCTGACCACTTCCCTCCCCTCAGAACTCTGTTGTGATCCCTGTTAATTCCATGCAATAAACCTCAGAATCTCATTTCTAGAATTCTTTCCATATTCAATTTACTTGTATATTCTAGGCCTTCTTCCTCTGTTCTCACTGACCCCCATCCATCTAGGCAAACCTTATAGAAAAAGATGTTGGTTTCCTTCAACTCCTTTTTCTGTCTTTACAACTTTTCAGTCATCCTTACACATTTTGCAACTTCTCTTCTTTGTTTAGTGCATCAGACAAATTTTAACCAGAAAAATAAAACCCGTCTTCTTTTATAAAGCATTCCCTCATCAAATGGAAGTAAGACATACTTCAAAATATCAAATGATATTAATATGTACAGCATATTCCTGTGGTTCCAAAGCAACAGATTAAAAAGTGGGGAGTTGTACCCGTCCATTTGGAAATTTTTACTAGTTTGTTTCATTTTGTTTTTACTGAGTTGATTGATGTGGCAAATTATTTTATGGTCTAGGCAAGGTTCTGTGTTCATGTTGCCAACTAACTGGTCAATCCATCAAAGAGTCACTCTGATGAATTGGTTCATGTCATGAAGACAAAATACTTTGTTGATAGGACTTTTCATTTTTAAGTCAAAATATTGGATGTCATATTTATATCAAAGATACATGGAATGTTTGCTTTTGCTGTAACAAAAGAATTTTTAAGCAATGTTATAGCTATCACACCATTTCTGCAGATGTACAATTGTTTGCTTGTAATGTTTCCATTTCTTATAACTTATTTACAAAGAGCTTAGCACACTGCAGATGCTTAATGAAATTATATTAGGGTGATAATGATATGCCTTTTCTTGCTGTTCTTAGTCATTAAAGACTTTAAATTTCTGGACTGTATCTGTTAAAACTGCTTCCCAGATTTCCAAATAACAAGAAAATTCTGAGTCTTCTCTATACAGAAATATTTCATTTTATGTATTGTCAATGATTTATTCAGAAGGTCTTCACCAAGTACTGATTACACGCATTGAAACTTTACTTTTACTAGATTTTACTAATTTTTACGGTTCCTTACATTTTACAAATATGCAAATTGAGTCCCAGAGAGATAAAATAAATCATCTAGGGTTATGTATTAATATTTATTAACTGACAAATCCTCACTTTATCATAAAGCTTTCTCTAGTCACCTGTGATTGTCACCTTTCTTTGTCATCTTTTATATGATTTAGTGTTTGTGGAATTCCTCAGAAAATGACATAAGTGTATTGAATTATCTAAAATTCCTACTACTAAACCTACTGATTAACTTGTGTCTACCTTTAGCTTGTGAAGATAAAGAGATTAATTCTCTCTCTTTTTCACATAGTTACGTCTTCTGTTGGAGACAATTATTTTTCTCTTGGCTTTTGTGAAATCACCTCCTACCTCACTGATTATTCTTTCTTTGTCTCTTTGGACACTTCCTCCTGCACCACCCTGTCAAGACATACTGGATTGTCCCAGGGCCCATTCTTTGTCTACTCTCTCGAGATATACTCATTCCTTGGAAAATCTCATTTAGCAACTTTAACATCCATCTATGTGGATTTTACCTGATGGCATGTCCAGCCCTTAACACTCCTTTAAGCTCAGAGTTAGATATCAAATTACATACTTGACATTTCCACGTTGATGTTTAATAGACATCTAAAATATCCAAACCAGGACGTGTGATGCCCCCAATGTATAATAACCTCTTTTTCCTCTGTTATTACTCATCTCGATTTATGGCATCACCATCCACACACTTACTGTAATCATAAATCTGTGAATCATCTGATATTACTTTTCTTCCTTATATGTCTGAATTTAATCTACCAGCAAACGCTCTTGGCTGTATTTTAAATAGACATTGCAAACCTGGCCAGTTAGCCCATCTTCTCTGCGGCCACACTAGCCCAAGCTGCCGTCATCGATCACCTGCATCACTGCAATAGCTTTCTAACCCGTTTCTTGTGCTTTCATGCCCCTAAACTACACTCTCCACACCAGACCCAAAGTCACTCCACCATTAAACACTATTTATTGAGAATCCACCAGGCATTAGGCACTGTCCTAAGCATTGGAAAGAAAACAGCAAACAAAACTAACTCAACCCCAAATCTCTGCTCTCTTTCCATTTATGTATTTTTGTGGGGACTCGGTTCACACATATTTACATATATATACATGTGCATATATGAAGATATATAGATATAGATATGTAGGTAGATAGTATTATATTTCAGGTAGTGATTAAAAATAGTGCAGAATGAGGTGGAAATCTATTATTTTATATACGGTTATGAAAAAAGGATTTACTGATAAGTTTATGTTCTATACAAGACCTGAAGGAAAGGAGGAATAAGATATATATCTGATGAAAGAACCATCTAGGCAGAACCAACATCAAGAGCAGATGCCTTGAGGTAGAATTGGTTTGGTGTGTTCAGGGAACTTGAAGGAGGCCAGCGAAGCTGGATCAGAGGGCAGGAGGGCACGGTAGATGAAGTAACAGAAGATGAATTATCAGTAGGCCACACCATACAGGCTCTCTCGTAAACCATTGTAATGCCTTTTGATTTTACATTAAGCCAATGGAGGATTTTGAGCTATAAAACAAACTTTTTAAGATCTAAAGGCATTACTGTGGCTCCTATGAGGTAAAAACTTTTGCATCACCCGTAATTTAAGTGAGAAGTTTGCATCACCATAATCTAGTGAGAGATTATGGTAGTGTGAACCAGGTTGCAAGGGCTGTAGGAGGGACAACCAGTCAGAGTCTGTGTATATTTTGTAGGTAGAGCCTATAGGTTTTTCCTGGTGAAGTGTAGTAAGACACCAAGGCTCTTGACCTAAGCAACTGGAGATGCTTCTTTAAGGAGATGAGGAATACCATGCATGGGAGGAGTGTGTTTTGAAAGAGAAAATAGGATTTGGATTTTGGACATGAGATATCTGTTAGACATTGAAATGAAGTCTAGTAGATACTTATGTGAGTAAGTATGGACTTCAGAAGAGAGGTAGGGACTGCAGACAATAGTTTATGGGGTGGCAATGTATAGGTGGCATTTAAAAGTGAAACTGGATAATATTACTTAGGATCTAAATATGGATGAATAAGAGAGGAGATCTGAGGCATGGATCCTCCAAGATCTAGAAGTTGGAAAGATGAGGGGTAATCCACACAGGCAATATTTCCTTATCTCTATTTATTTATTTATCGATATACCTTATTTCTATTTTGTCATGGGTGATGAATGGCTGGGTCTTATCCCTATTTGACTGTTTTGTCGACTTCTTGATTAATAATCAAAATGAATTATCCTTAAATTTATACAAGGATTTATTTATTGCCTTCTATTTATGGTTAACATGATTTTTAAATATCCCTTTAAATTAAAAACAAACACGTGATTGAATCATTTAAAATAAGTGAGACAGAGAGACAAATTGCAAATCTTCAATATTGGGAAAAAAAATTTTCTAAAGGAAGTGGGTTTCCATACAGCCACTGATAGTCAAATTTTCAATTCGTATGCTCTATAATAGGCAAAAGTGGTGGAGTACTAGCATTGTATGTTCCCAAGGATAAGACTACTCAAAGTTGTCTTCCCACTGGGAAGTCCTTTCAGGAAGCCCATCAATCCATTGAAATGGTATGCCATATTTTGCGCTTAAGAGCATTTTTCAGGATAGAAGGGTTGCATAGCTTTCTTCACATTCTCAAAGAAAACCATAAACCCTAAAACACGGTAGACCACTTTAAACATACAGCTTTAAAATAAATTCCACATTTCTTCCAAATATAGGCTCACTGGTGACTTTATTTTTATTATTATTTTTATGTATGTATGTATGTATTTATTTATTTATTTATTTTAAGGCTGGTCAAGATCAGTGGTGACTTTAAAAAGTCAAATTTATATTCAGAAGACACTGGGGATAAGGAAACCAAAGGAGTAAGATTTCAGTTGTTACTGAGTTTCAATAGATACATTGGCAGGAAACAGGGTTATTTTGTTTTTAGTGTGGTAAATAATCAGATTCCACAAGGAGCTGGGCACGGTGTCAACGCTCAATATTCTGTGTTACCATTTCTGTTGTCAGTTTTCTTTTTGGAAAAGGACTTAAGTTTTTCTCCAGTTGATTTTAGGGGGAGCTCCACAGTAAATATGGTAGAATGTGAGAAGCTATTTTTAAATGTAGTAAACGGTACAAAATGAGAACTCTTGCTTATCTCCTCTTAATGATGTACACGTTGGGGTGGCAGTTTGGCATGGACTGGCGAGTTTACATCTTTCGATAAAGGTCAAAAAATTAATAGAACAAAAATGTAAATGCCTGGGTATCTGCACAGTTGGTTTAGCCTATATTATGACAAACATTTGTTCTCCACCTTGCACCCAGAGGATTTTTCTGCTGGCATAGGTATGTGCAGGCAATGTTTTCAGTGTTTTTCAGATTACATTGAAAATTGTGGGTGCTAAGCATACCTTCAAATATTAGTTCTGCTGGAAATTAAGTTCTTTCTTTATACTATTTAGCTTTTTTGGAAGATATTTGTTTCTGACTTTATATCACTTTAAAAGAACATCCCCAGTTTCATAAATATTTATTATAACACAGTGACTAGAGCACTAAAACTAATATTTGTCAAGGCAACATGAAGTAGAGCAGCTCCTGAGCTTGCTGTGCATTAAATTTCATAATGATATTGCAGCTTCTTTAGTAGATAGCCTTTAAATGTTGTCTTTGGGGGTCTCCTGTAAGTCCATTCTTCTTTTATTAAATTAAGCACTTTAACAATCCAGTTGTTTTTCAAGCTATAAATCTGACTACATTTTTGAAAGTTCTCTAAAATTTTAGTAAGTTGATTTAAGTAACGTTAATTAAAATTTATCATTGTATTTTATCTTTGTTTCTAAGATTTTTAAAACTCAAAACCCCATAAATAAATCTATGGAAATTCTAAATTTCTCTCAACTGTTATGATTTGTAGATATTCTTGCATAAAAATAAACAAGCAGAAAGAATACAAAGAACACGAAGCAAAATATTTAAAGTGCAAAAATAGTCAATAAATTAAAATAGTATCTTAATCTTGACTACTGATACCAAGGTGAGAAGAGCTAGTTAAACCTTTTAAGTGGATCTCAGAGAACACTCTGTAATCTATTGATAATTAGTTTTGTGATATAAATAGTAGTCCTATTATAAAATGGAAATCTATGAAAAACAGAGTCCCCCCTCTTGGCTAGTATTTTGACACCACCTATAATGATGAGCTTTTGAAGGTATTCTTTTTAAATGTTCTCTAATGGACTTTCATTCAGAAATAAATGATTTGGCAGATGGAATGTTTTCACTCTTGATTTAATATGTGATCTTTCAGAATTTTGTTGCTATGATTTCTTTTGTCACTTTTAGTAGATAGCAGCAGGTGTAGAATTAACTAATGTGCACATAGTTTTGAGCCAAAATATTAAAAACAGAAACAGTAACACCTAGATTCTCTTATTTTGCCAAATGGAATATCTAGAACCATGCCAAAAGTGAACATTAAGCAGAAAAACTAAAACAAACAAAAAAAAGAATCAAAATTCTCTAAGCAGCTGAAATATTTATTGAAAGGCCATTATGTTATGTCTTTCTGCTCTTCCCTGAGAATCTGTTGGACAAATGGACAAATGGTCTGGTTAATAGCGCAGGCTTTAGTTGACTTCCTGGGCCACAGAAAATATGTCCCGAAAGCACATACGGAGATCAGGGACGAAGGAAATGTTATGGAAATGTTTGGCTACAGTGGAACTGGGCATGGGGAGACAATTGATAGTCTGAGAACAGTTGGAAAAAATTAGAAAAAAAATCAATTAAAAAAAAAGTAATAGATACAAGAACTACAAAACCAAAACAGTTTTGGACCACTTAATACGGGTTGAAAATATCCTAGTGGCACTGAAAGTGGGACAGCATTAAAATAAATTAAAATAGTATCTTAACCTTGACTACTAATACCAAGTACAATGATGTTCTTGGTTCATCCTAAAATTTAACCATATTCAGTTCTTCTATTTAACAGAAAGAAATGGTTGAAGCAAATGACTCCTACACCAAGAATCAGTTTGCTCTTGATGGAAATAACCAACTTGGGAGAGAGACAGAATAGATTTTAGTTTAAAGTCAGCTATATTCTATACCAATGCTCTCCTGTGTAAATACAATGTGAGCCGCATATATAATTTCTAGTAGATACGTTAAGTAAAATGAAATAAGTGAAATTACTTCTAATAATATATTCTATTTAACCTAATATAAATAAAATATTCTTTCAATAATCAATATTCAAAAATATTAATGAAATATTTTCCAGCATTTTGATATTGAATCTTTGAATCCAATGTATATTTGCACTTAAAGCAAAAATATCTCAATTTGGATGCTAAATTTGGAATACTTGATCAGTACTTAGACTGTATAAAATTTACTGTTGAAAATGTACCCACAAACTGATCCAAACACACTTAAAATTTTTCTAATAACTGAATCGAGTATCAGTTTTTAAAATTAAATTTGAGATATTAAAATTAAATCAAATTAAAAACTCAGTTCTTTCATTGCACTACCCACGTTTCAAGTGCCCAATAGCCACATGTGGTTTATGTCACTGTCTTGAATGGTGCTGTTCTTTGTGGATGTTTCGGGGCTAGATTCTAAAGCCCCATGAAAATGGGATAGCAAAACCAAGAATTCCAGGTTTTGAAGAATTAGACATAATATTTACAAAGAGCCTATCTTATGATTCAATGAATAAGGAATAAATATCTCCATACAAAATGATTAAGATTTTTTATAAGGAAATGAGTGTTAGTTTTATATGAAATTCTCTTACATGGGACACATTACCCAATGAGACCCAATGAATAAGATGTTAATATATGTAATAAATGTCAGATGATACTGAGGAAAGGCACGTTGATGTACATGTGAAACGTATAGAAGAGGTGACTATTTGCAGTAATTATTGAGAAGGTCTGCAGCTGCTTCAAATTTCTTTTTTGAAAACTTTAATTTCAAGGAAGCAATGAAAGGTGATCTTTTAAATATAAAATTATTAAACAGAGATAAGACACTATCTGATTAATGATTAATTTTGTAGAAAAAAAAAGGGAAAATAGACTATTCTTCTTTATCATAATCAAAATCATAATATATCGCACATGGTGACTTTCAAAATTATATTTCTGGATGTGTACAAGATAAGTAAGTTTATTTCCATGCCCTCTCTCTCTCTCTCTCTCTCTCTCTCTCTCTCTCTCTCACACACACACACACGCGCGCGCGCGCACACACACACACACACACACACACTGGTTTAACTATTGAATGCTGGAGATTTTGTTTGAAGCTATTTTAAATTATATTTAATGGAAGTTGCATATAATTGTAAACTTGCTTCTTGTAACTTTACCTAGTGATTTCCTCTGTTAGCTTTAGCATAAAATTAGGCAAGGCAGAAATTCACATTATGGAAGTTCTCTTGAGAAAAGTGGTTTCCTAAGAGTATTTGTCTTTGTTTCCTAGTTCCTAAATACCAGAAATGTTTTTGTAAATAATACCCTAAAACATCATATATGATCTGTAGTATTTGTAGTATTTAATTATCCTGGAAGTTAAAAGAATATTTTTCTTCAAATTAGCAGTTAATTTTATCACCTTATATATACATGCACATAGATTTCTGGATAAATCCATTGTGTGATTTTCAAAATA
Organism: Indri indri; assembly: GCA_004363605.1. NCBI lineage: Eukaryota > Metazoa > Chordata > Mammalia > Primates > Indriidae > Indri > Indri indri. The sequence goes on along the minus strand of RJWJ010021575.1, from coordinate 2,042 downwards.
CATATTTCATATGTATTTTTATATTTGATGTATATGTCATTTTTCCAGGTCTGCAAGGCCTGTACTGTTACCGTGATTTCCTAGGGGAGGAAAATCAGGTATAGGGGGTTAAGTGACCTACCCAGGGTGGCTTGTTAATGATAGACCTGGAGCCAGAACCCAAGCTGAGAAGCCAGGATTTTCTCCACAATTCCTTAGAGCCAAGTTGCGAAGTATTTTTAGTATTTCCATTCACTCCATGTCATTTAGAGCCAACAAATAATGATTTACATAAGGTGATAAAATAATGCATTCTACAGAGAGAGAACTGGGCTTGGATAGTTTTGGAGAAAGAAACAAAATATCTTAAAAACTGACCTCATTGTTTGAGTTTCTTTCCAGGAAACTTTCCTGTATGTATTAATTTGCCTCACTATGCATATAGAGCTCTACCAAGGTTACCTTTTCTGTACTATTTTTCCTCTGAACTTTCTGGTGGCAGCGGTGGTGCAGCTGTAAGCACAGGCATTAGATTCTGACAGAGATCACCACTCTCTGACCCCAGTCACAGGGGCTCCTGCTCAGGGCCCAGGCATCTGTGACCCAAACACAATTAGAGCTTGAGAAGCACTGCTTTAGAGGGGTCCATTCTGTCCTCTGACAGCTGAGATCTCAGCTCCCCATGTGGGCAGGGAGGCCACAGCTTAATGGAAGGTACCAAACCAGTCCCCAGACCCCCTTTTTCAGACCACACTCCAGGTACCCTGGACTCCAAATTCTCTACTGAAAAAGCTCTTAGCCTGCTTCCAGGGCCTGGATTGGCTTCTTCTCTGAGTCTGGCCTTCCTGCATGGGTCACACCTACTGTATGAGCTCCTTTTAACCCTGGGTGGTCGACGGTAGCTGTTTGTGGTGTGTACAGACAAGCTTGGATGTGTACAAATGCGTGCATGTGGCCGCGTGCCATGCAGGACAGAGGCAAGGCTGGAAAGAAAAAAAGAGATGGGCTTTGTTCCTGAGAATACCAAGGAGTCCAAGAGATCTAAATTGGAACCTGAACTTCTGGTTTTTTACGGAGCAATAGTTGTCAAGGTAAGAGTATATGAGATACTTTGTTTGACAGTTTATTAGCTTGATGCGTTAAGTATTCAGACATGTGGGATATGAGTCTCAATTTGTACTTTTGCCTTGAGCCCTAAAAAATGTTGGAGGCAGACCCCATAAGCAGAAAAGCATTTGAATCCTTAGTAAATTACTTAAGCAGCTTCATAAGTTTACAGAAACACTCTCTACAGTTTTCTGCTTCCTCATGCATAAAATAGAAGTGATAGTATCGGCTTCTTACATTTGGTGCACCCAACATTGTGGTAGATGTGTAGTGTTTAGCCTAGTGCTTAGAACATTTGAGGTGTCAGCTTCTCGATTTTGCTTCTCGTAAGTTTATCACTGACTTTTTTGATCACGTGGCATTTAATCAAAGTGATATATAGAAAGAAGGTGGAACTGATTCCAATTAGAGTGGATCATCTTTGGGCTGCAAATGGAATATTAACTGACAAACCATCTTAACCCGGAGTTAACTGAACATATCTTCATCCACGACTGAGTAACAGGGCCAGGGTAGATCGTGCAGCAACATGGCCGGGATGCCCGATGGATCAACAACATCCATCAAGGTGCATGATGCAGAAACAGAAATTTCTTTCCTGTTTTTGGGATAAAGAAAAGCACTTATGACAGTGGTGAAAGGCACGGGAGATTTGTAAGCTCTGGTTCTGAAGGGCTGTGGCTTTTGTCAGGCCTTGTGTGTTTGCTTCTCTTCCTAAGCAGGGGACATGGGAGATCCTGGGGCTTAAGTTCCAAGCACAACAAAGGAGAAGAAAAATGTCCCTAGTGAGATGGGAGTTCCATGAGATGTTCAAAAGGAGACAGCAAGTAGTCTTAACCAAGCAAGAGATGAAGGCCGGGGAATGAAGCATCTGCTGGGCTACCCTGAAGAAGCTGGAAGGTAAAGAAGCTGCCGGTTAATCCCTGGGCAGATGTGACAGCACATCTCTGAAGGCA
>RJWJ010021574.1:0-27733 GCA_004363605.1 Indri indri | reverse complement strand
GTCTGCTTCCTGTGCAGCGGTCCAGTGCCTTAGCTCTGCCTGAGGAAATCTATGACTGTTCTGATGCAATCCATTTCTTCTCTGACTCTGCACTTGCTGCTCTCAAAAATCGTTGTTCCTCCCATATTCATGTTCTTGGTAGCAAACCATAGAAATCCACTCTGGCTGATTGAAACAGAAAAAGAATTGAGTGAAAAGCTGTTGAAAACTCTCAGAATGGCCAGGAATGCTAATGAGGTAGGCTTAGAAAACACACACGGACAAGTGGGGGCTGAGCAGTTAGAACCATGGCCAAAATTCCATGGCCACAGAGCTAGTTTTAGGGGACACTGCTGCCACCACTGCTGGACAGTGGATGCTGCAGCTGGCACCACTGGCGCTGGGTGCCGGACCTGGCCAGTGGCACCTTTGCCACCAGGACAGATTCTCCTCCAGCCCTGCTTCTCTACCGCTTGCTCCCAGTCAGATCTGGGCAGAGACATCTGCCCAAGTCACTGGCCCATTTACTAGCCACAGCGGGGCTTTGAAAGGATTATCTGACTTCTGACATGAGAGAGGGGCTCTGCTTGCTACCACAACTCATGCAGTGGGAAATTGCTTACACGGATTCTAGACAGGAACAAAACAAAACAGAACAGAAGGCCACAAGGTGTATCCTTGATCCATAATGATTGTTTTATTAAACTTTCTACAACTTCCTTAAATCCTCGAAGCTATTTCTTCTAACTGCTCACTCAGAGTGCAAGAACTCTGGAACATACTTCAATACAAAATCAAAACAGGTTTATATATAAAGATGTTCATAACAATATGATTTAGAATAGCAGGAAAAAAACAGGAGTCAGCCTAGATTTCTAATAATAGCCATTTCCGTTAACAAGGGAGTGGTTAAATGAATTATGAGATATCCATAGGATTAAATATATGCAGTCATTAAAAATCATGGATTTCTTAAAATACTTTAAAAACAAATAGAAATATAACTAAAAATAACTTTATAATATTTACATATCAGCTCTCACAATTGTATATGTGCATATATGAACATACTTTATATTAGAATACAAATATATATAAAGACATAAATTAGAAGGGAATATACCAAAATGTTAACAGATTGGTGAGATTAAGATTGCTTTCTTCTTTGTGCTTCTCTGTAATTTTCACATTGAACTGAAAAATTATTAATATTTAAAAAGAAGGCATACTTCCTGTGCCACCATTTTTATCCTTTATCATGTTCTCAGAAAGTACAGTTTTTCCCAAACCAACTTCATAAACCAAATACTCTCAGTTCTTACTCTGTTCCTGGTGTTGAAAGAGCTCATCCTTTCCCGTAAAATCAGTTCCTTCTTCACCATCCATTTGTTCCCACTGATCTTTATGTTCACATATAGATCACATTCCATTCCATAAGCCTTTCCCCAACCCTGCTTAGGTTGTCCCCGCTCCCAGGAGCATGCTCACTCTCCCCTTGCCCTGTATTCCGGCCCTGTACGACTCACTGAAATAGCCGTCTCTGAGGTTTCCATTACTCTTCTGTTGGCCAAATCTGAAGATGTCTTCTCTCTCTCTTTGTAGCTTTTCTGGAGAAACAATACTGATCATTTCATCATCTTTGACATAGTTTTAGGGGGCAAGTGACTTTGTGGTTTTCCTCTTATCTCTCTAACCATTCTAAATCACCTTACCTGAGTTTGCGTCCTCTTAGGCCTCACTTACAACCAAGCTTCTCTTCTTCCTTTATCTCCGTGTCAGTGCTTCCCCCCTCCCTCATCTCCCCCATTTACCTGTCTACATACTGGAGCCAATATCCTGTGACCTCCATATAGGCAACCTGTCCGAGCCAGCCCAGCTTTGATAGTGGCCTTCAGTTCCCTGGCTTCATCCATGGCCTTAGGAGCTTAACAAAACCTTTCCTGCAGCTGTATTCCTGTAGTTCATGACCACTCTCCAGCCTCCACCTTCATCAAAAGGAGACTGTCAGAAAGTCTGATTTTAGGGCCAGTGCCTCAGAGTTGGACTTTGCTTCTGTGTCCATTCTCTTAAGATTGGAGCCTTAGTTGGACCTTCCATCTGGCTTTCAATCTCATCTTCACATGCTTGCTCTTAGACACCTTCAGCTTCATGGTCTCTGGCCTACAAACTAACCCAGGACTCCAGGGGTCTTGGCTCATATTCTGGAGTAGGGGGTGGGTTCCTACTGGGTTAGGAGTCAAATTCAGACTACTCAAGCTCAATATGTCCTTTCATACATGCAGATGTTATGTTTGAGCCAATGGGACTTAACCTGTGGTGACTCAAATCCACAGAACAGCAATCCTGTTGTAACTATTCCTGATCCTTGATCTGGCTCATCTACCCTCATGACTTCATATTTATATTAGTCCTGGCCTCTTTCTATTTTCTAGACCCATAACTTATCTTTAGTACATCTCTTTGATTTCCTGCTCTCAGAGAAGTTTATTGATTGATTAGTTAATTCATCCAACAGACACATATTGAATACCTACTGGTTGGCTCTACAGTCAGGTCTGGTCAGAGGCCAGTCAGAGAGTTAGACAAAATAAAGGGCTGTGTCAATTAGTATGCTTTTTATTGCCAGTGACAGAAATCCTGATTCAAACTGGCCTAAGCAAAAATAAAATGTATTCTCTCACATACCTGGCAAGTCTAAGGATAGATTTGGTTTCTTTCAGGCACAGTTGGATCCGTGGATCTTAAATGCTGTTTTGGGGACCTGGCCTGTCTTCCTCTCTCAGCTCTGCTCTGCTTTGTGATGGCTTCATTCTCTATCTGCGGTCCCCAACCCCCAGGGCCATGAACCAGTAGCGATCAGTGGCATGTTAGGGACCAGGCGGCAGCACTACGCTGCCGCATCCTCAACCCAACGCTCCCCCCGCCACCCCCCATCCATAGAAAAATTTTCTTCTGTTAAACTTACGAGGGGGTGGGGCGCACAGCAAGAGGTGAGTGTCAGGTGGTCCCTGCCTCCCCCAGTCCATGGAAAAATTATCTTCCATGAAACCAGTCCCTGGTCCCTGGTGCCAAAAAGGTTGGGCACTGCTTCTCTACATGGTAGCAAAATAGATTTTAACAGTGCCAGGCCCACATGCTCCTAGATTTCAGAACAGTAGAAAAGGCGCCATGCTCTTAGCAGCCCCAACAAATGTCCTGCCCAGTCTCTCAGTTCCTGACTAAATTATGTACTCTTCCCTGAGCCAATGACTTTCATCAGGGGAATCTGATGCTCTCATTGGTCACTAGAGTCATTTGGTCAGACTGGAGTCCTATCTCCTCTCCTTATAGCGGGGTGTGGCTCTCTTCAAGCACTTAAATTGAGAGTGAAGGTTACAGTGGTTCCACTGAGAAAAAGGTGTTGGATGTGGGATGGTTTAAAAAAAAAAAAAAGCAGTCAGTTACAGCCATTAGGGCAGCCAACTGCTTAAGTTTTATGGTAAGTATGTATGGTTAAAGTTAAAAATTGTTAAATGTGGCCAAGGCAGCCACATGAGATAAGCAAGGATTCTCTTTTCCCATACCCCCTTGCTTCTTCCTTTCCTTCAGCAAAATTTAGTGAGCACCTACTTTGTTCCACGTGCAGAGTATAGATTGTCCTGCAAGTGGACCCTGCCCACAAGGAGCTTACAAAGTAGTGAGGACAATGGTCCCATATTCATTGAGAATTTGTATTTTGAGTAACGGAAGTATAAAGAATATTTCTGTTTTTTATAAAATTAAAGAGACAGCTCTAACCATTATATTATTTAACATCTTCTTTACCAGATTGTCTTGCTGAATTCTGGTTTTTTCAGTGCTTGGAATAAGTCTCTCTGGTATGCTTCCTTGAATAATCAAAGCTCTATAATCCATGTTTAAAAAATTTTTTTGCCTAGGCTGCTGTAAAATTTAGAGTTAAAACCCATGCTTAATTAAAAGTAGCTTTCCTTAGTGTAGGTTTCCCTTGAGATAAGTTTGCTTTCTTTTTCAATTGTTGATTTATGGTTTTATGGTTTTAATGGACTTTTGTAGTAAGGTGGCTCAAAATGTGGAGACACAACGAATAAACAAACAAAATACCTTTAATTTCCCTTTTCACCTTAGTAGTCTCCACTTTTGATCTGTAGCATGTTAGTACATCTCCTACCAAATGACTGATCATTCCCCCTCTCCTATATAAACATCTCTATCAATGTATACATAGCTTGTATATAGAGGGTTGACCAGATGAACACATGGATATGTATACTTTTTAAAGAGCAACAATGTGAAAATATTTTTGAGATATTTAAGATCCAACAAGCAATCCTTACATTATTTTTTAACTGTGGTTTTTGTTTTGTTGTATATTATTGAAAAGAAGATTGAGAAAAGCAACACAAATTGTCTAAGAATTAGGGAGTATATTAATACAGTGGTCGTCAACTGGAGACATTTGGCAGTGCTTGGGGTCATTCTTGATTGTCTTGACTACTGGCATCTTGTGAGTAGAGGCCAGGGATGCTGCTAAGCATGCTATAATGCACAGGACAGGCCCCCAGCTAAAAACTATCCAGTCTAAAATGTCAGTAGTGCCTTGCATTAACAGGATTTTTAGAATTCTAAACCCTAAAAGGATTCATAGCAATTTTGTAATTTAGGCTTACGACAAAGCTAGAGGCAAATTAGAGTCATAAAATTATAAAATCCTGGAGCTGATAGGGAAAATCATTTACTGTCAGTCTGCTTATTTCTAAGTAAGGTAACAGTCACATGAGAAGAAAGGGACCTGAACCAATATAACTCCTTCACCTCCTAAACATGTGACCAAGCAACTTGCCCAGTCTCTTTGTGCCTCAGTTTCCTCATCTGCAAAAAGGAATAATAAAACTTGTTTCAAATGATTGCGGTGAGGATTGTGTGTGTGTGCGTGCGTGTGTGTGTGTGTGTGTGTGTGTGTGTGTGTGTGTGTGTATATAAAGTGTTTAGTACAGGACCTGGCTTAGCAGTTTGTTAATAAATAGTGGTGATGAGCACCAAGGTGGTGATTATCATTATCGCTGTTGCCCAAAGTCCCAGAGCTAATTCGCAGTGTGTTTAACCCTGTTCCCCTGACTCTTAATCCCATTTTCTTTCTATTACACCGCCTTGAGGAACTGTGAAGAAAGGTTATGGGGGAACTTAAGGGAGGTTAAAGAAGACCACTCTGGAGAGCAGCTGAGTAGCTGGTGATTCAAGAGAAAGTCCAAATGAAAATTCTCCATAAAAGACAGAAAGCGGATTTAAATTTTAGGTAGAGAGCTTCAGGGAATCCTGAAACAGGCCACCTTTTCTCTTTCCAAAGCTCTGGGAATGGTGCAGCAAGTGGTCACAGCTCCAGAAGGTGGAGCCTAGACCAGATGACCTTCATCAAACCCTCACGGTCCTGACCGTGTTCACATGGAAGCAGGATGTCTGTCTGTCTCTCTGTCACGGAGGGTCTGTGAAATGCTGGTATAGACAGCATATCTGGGGACCCTTCCAACTCTAAGATTCTCTGGTGTCTGCCAAGTTTTATGGACTTTGGGCTGAAAAGATGATGTGACATTATAGGTCATGCCCAATAGGCATGTGTAGACAACTGAAAACCTCTAGTTTTATGGTTTGTGGAATAAAATGCTCTATTAGGTTTTATGAATTCAGTCAACAAGAGCATATGACTAAGATGTTGTGTAAAACACTTTTTCCTCTGAACATGGTAATAAATTATCTTACCAGCAATTCTGTGAAATATGTTTCCTCTCATTTTCTTAAAAGACTTATAAAAATTCTTTGCAGTTAGTCTATGAGTTTACTTTTATTTCTCTTGTTGGGTTAGTCAACTAAATTGTTTTTAACTAGTGGCTTTCTATAAAAATTGGCAGAATTCAAAAGCATTAAAACTCTTCTGTGTTATAAGCATAGATTAAACCCTCTTGTGGGAAAAATCTCATTCACATGGTAGTCGTCTCTTGAAAATTCCATTTGTTAGGCTGAACCCCTAAAATGATTCCACATCCCACAAAAATATTCTACATAATTAGTCTCTTAAAGACATTTTCTCTTACATCAAGAATAAGTTGGTACATGAAAGAAAACTGAGTGAATCTTAGTTGATTTGATCTGTTTTCTATATATGTGTGTGACATCCAAGATTCACAAAGCATTAGGAGAAGAGCAACACATGCCTGTCCAATGCGTGCTCACGGAGCAAGTACCAGGCACTAGGGCTAGAAGTGAAAAGTTAAGTGATTTGGCCCAAGTCACACAATTGGTAAGCAAGACATCCAAGACAGCACAGCCCTACCTGACTTATAAGTGCATGGATTAAACACACAGTTTGATGCATACTGTTGCTTGACAAAAAAGACAAAAAAGAATAAAAAGAATTATTCTTTGTTTAGAATAATAAACAAATCCCCTCAAAGATCAGATTGTTCTTAATGCAAAATGCCTCACTTAGATTATTATTCTGTATTTTAATTTGACCTTCACTTTTTTTTTTTTTTTTAGGTGTTGTGTAACGGACCAGGAACATGTGTTCCTATCTGTGTATCTGCCCTTCTCCTTGGGATACTAGGAATAAAGAAAGTGATCATTGTCTATGTTGAAAGCATCTGCCGTGTAGAAACGTTATCCTTGTCCGGAAAGATTCTGTTTCATCTCTCAGATTACTTCATTGTTCAGTGGCCGACTCTTAAGGAGAAGTATCCCAAATCTGTGTACCTTGGGCGAATTGTTTGACAAATGGCAATTTACTTTAGAATTCTGCAGTCAAGATTAATATTTCCTATAATTGAATAAAAAAACCCTACATGTTTTTTGTAAAAGCTTCTGAAAGTCCTGAGAATTATTGACGATGAGGAGTAAAAAAATGTGCAAATGACTCAGTGAAGAAATGGAGGCTTCTCTTATAAAACAAACATTAATAAACAGTAACCATTAAAAGTCTATGCCTCTGTATACCAAATTTCTTTTCCAGATAAAAGTATGTGTCACTCCCAGACATCACTACTATGCAATTCATCCGATTAACGAAAAACTATTGTACCCCTCAATCTGTTGAAATTTTTTTAAAAAGCGTGTCACTACTTACAAGTTATCTTCTGTTTTGTAGTATTTTTTTCTAGAACTAAATATAGAGTTTATATGATTAGTAACATTTCCTGTTCTACGGGTTTTTTTTTCTTACAGTATTCTGCATCATCAAAAGAAAAGTAAAAGAAAGGTATATGGCTGGGTGTGGTGGCTCATTCCTGTAATCCTAGCACTCTGAGAGGCTGACGCAGGAGGATCGCTTGAGGTCAGGATCTCCTGAGACCAGCCTGAGCAAGAGCAAGACCCTGTCTCTACCAAAAATAGAAAAATTAGCTGGGTGTGGTTGTGCACTCCTATAGTCCCAGCTACTTGGGAAGCTGAGACAGGAGGATCGCTTGAGCCCAGGAGTTTTAGATTAGAGTGAGCTAGGATTTCGCCACTGCACTCTACCCAGGGAGACAGAGTGAGACACTGTTTCAAAAAAAAAAAAAAGGTATGTTCTAGTTTTTGTTTAAATACAACAAGCTTTATTTCCTGTATGGAAACAGTGATGTCCCCAGTGAATCCTTTCGGCATAAAGGAAGCAGCTCTATTAAATTGGCTTCATGACAACTTGTACTCCACAGACTTCCAGAACCTTGAGCATAAATCAGTATCTTTTTTGTACTTCAGTCTTGCTTTATGAGTAGTTGGCTTCTTTCCAGAGTATCTTTTAAAATCTCTTGTTTAATTGTTAAAATAAATTAAAAGGTGACCACTGTAATAGCAATAAAAACATGATTGTATTTCTCAGGAATCCAAACTCTCAAAACATTAAAAAATGTATTTTGGTAATTACTACATAATGTCATGGCTGTAGTTTTCTCTAGCATTTTGAGATATTTAGGCTTGCTATGTGCCAAGTATTCTGTACATATTTATTAAACATTTTTATGGTGCTTGCTGTGTGCCAAGTATTCTTCTAGGCACTTTCCAAACATCTCACTCAATCCTAATAAGAACTCAGTGAGGTAGAGACTATTGTCTCCATTTTACAGATGACTTGTCCAAGATGACACGAATAGTAAGTGACAAAGCCAGGATTCGAGCCCAGGTAACCTGCCTTCAGAGTGAGGCCTAGTTCATCGGTGTGTGGCCTGTGCAGTCGCACAGGGTCCCACACTTAGGAAGGCCCCACACTTGGTTCAATACTCTGCTGTTACTCTCTTGAATTTCTTAATAATTTTTAACAAAGGATTTACATTTTAGACCTCACAAATTATGTGGCTGGTTCTACTCGCGACTTTGTGTTCCTGAGGGTGCCCTGTCTGCTGCAATAGAAGCACAGCACCTAGCGCAGTGCCTGGCCCGGTAGCTCCGCAAACATGAATTCTGTTCCCCTCCCTCTAAGCTCTGCTCCTTCAACAAAGCAACAAAAAATGAGAAGATCTTCTCCTACAGTTTTTGAGTTTATATATATTTTTTTCTCTTAAATCTTTGGTTTTATAAGTATGATACAGAGCTAATAAGTGGTAAATGATTAATGAAGATTGAATTTTAGTGAAAAGAGGGATGATCACCCACAATGATGTAAAATTAAAATCCTGAGATTTTTCTAAAAGAACAAGCATTTCATGTTGTTTTAGAAAAAGTCCTCTGAATCAAGTAACGTTGGCACATCTGCGATCAGGACATTTTCCTAGATGTCCTAGGTGGTGAGAGCGTTTTGCCGTCTCTATTCAGTGGCCATGGGGCAGCCAAGTGGTAGTTCATTGTGCTTTGGTTTTAATCCTCAGATCTCAAGCCCTGGCTCTGTTTCCACTGACTATAGACTTGAAGTATCAGACAGCATATTATTGTGGTTCAACCAGTGGCTGAGTAGAGAAGTAATCTACTACTTTTCTAAAGAGAAAGTGATTTTTTTTTTTTAGGGACAGCAGCATCTGCATTTTATTCATGTTTGAATCTTTCTCTGCTCTGTGCTTTGTTCCTAAGTGGCAGTGGGTAGATAGATGCTAAGGGAAAGTAGACTTTCTGTGCTGCGGGGCAGCTTCCCCAGGCCCACAGGTAATCCTGCTGTGGAGCCGCCTGTCAGGGCAGAGCTTACAATGCTCAGACCAGGAAGAGTTGTAGAAAAGATGCCATAATTTTTTCCAGAAAGATATGTCCCAGATGTTTTGCAGAGTCTTAACTTAGACAGTGGTCAGCCTGGAATGTCAGAGAAAGACTCTGTGTGTGTTATATCACTACAGTTTAGAAATCTCTTCCCCGGGTTCAGGCTGCTGTCCACACGTTCAGAGCCAGGCGAGGCACATGTTATCATGTCTTCCTGCTCAGTTCCAGCTTATTTGGTAAACAAGTGCGTGCTCTGTTGTTATTGTTATGGCTAATTCGAGTCCACAAGGTCACACTAGCAGAGGCTGGTTTGAGGTTAGAGTAGGGGCACAGTTCGCCTGCTGTGTATTTCTGTGACATTCAGAAAGATAGTGCTCTAGTCTCAACTCAAACTAAAGACGATCAGTAGCTAGCTTGTCCTTTCCAATTTCTCTGGAATGCAACTTTTATTGTAGGAGAATGTTCATGAAAAATTAACTGAATCAGTGTTCAAATGAGAGGCAGGGAAACCACACATCCTGCCCACACCTACTTCCCTGGAAGATCTTTATCTACAGTTCAGCTATTCTAAAAGGTCTCAGCAGTTTGCCAGGTCAGAAAGTCCAACTGTTTCAAATAGGACACCCAAAAATCATGACAGGAAGCTTTAGCCTGAAATGAAGAGTGCTGTGAAATCGTGTCAGCAAGAGGAATGTTGTACAATTTTGAATTAAATAGCAAGAGGTCCTTGCTAGAAAGGAGATGACCCAAGCTCTCCCTTATAAAAGCAACTTGAAACACGCTGTTTAGTTTACCTTCCAAAGGTAGAAGGTGGGTTAAAATTGGGAAACATACCCCCTTACTGTGCAGGTCCTTAGGCTGAATCAGTGCTTTATTTTTTTCTGAAAAGCCCCATCCTCCAAAAGGAATTTGGTAGCAATATATTAAGCACCTTTTATCAAGGATGAAAACATCATCCTGAGTGTTAAAGAAGATTGTCCTTCTACATACAGATCAATGTTTGGGGCCTTATGAGTTTTCTCGCCATAATTTCGGCTCTGATACACAATGAGCAGAAACCCGAATCTTGTCTGCTGTGAACGTTCTTTTAGGGCCCATCACTCTAGCACTCTCAAAAACAAATGATCTACAATTGCGTTCTTGCTGCCAACTCATTTTAAACATGGATCTGACATAGCCCCTCCTTTTCCCTCCAGAGCAGTTAACGGATGCTCGCCTGCTAGCCTCTGTCATATCCCTCAAGCAGCAAACTTTGGAATCATTTTTGTTTTTTTATTCTCTTTCCTTATCTGCATATAATTGGTTGCCTTTTTTTCTCCCTCTACCCCCAGAATTTTCCCTTGTTTTTCTTCCACTTCTCTCCTTGGAATTACCTTTGCTTTCCTCCCCCTTGTCATCTGAATTCACCTGTCGATTCTGCCTTCGACCTGGCTGGTATCTACCTTTTCCTTTTCAGTCCCACGGTCACAGCCTAAGCCAGCTCTTCAACGTAAGTTCCTTGTTTGGTTAGCACATTTTATGGAGGCACAGAGGGGTTAAGTAACTTATTAAAAGTTATAGAGCTATGTCTATGGCCATACCACCCTGAACGTACCCGATCTCGTCATAAAGATTATAAAACTAGAAATTGTCAGAGCCTGGATTTGAACCAAGGCATTCTGGCTCCAGCCAGACTTACCTTAACAGCTATGTTAGGTTTTTTAAAAAGTGCTATAAAGGAAATAAACAGACTGGGTGCAGTGGTGCATGCCTGTAGTCCCAGCTACTCGGGAGGCTGAGGCAGGAGGATCACTTGAGCCCAGGAGTTTGAGGTTGCTGTGAGCTAAGATGACGCCACTGCACTCTACCCAGGGCGATGGAGCGAGACTCTGTCTCAAAAATAAATAAATGATAAAGGAAATAAACAATGTGCTATGATGGAGAAGAAGGTACTCGGTGCTCTAGATAGGGGTATTAGGAAAGGCCTTTCTAAGAAAGGGACATTTCAGCTGACTTCTGAAGGATAACACCTTAAATATTTGTCTTCCTTCTACTTCACCTCCCAACTTAGATTTCACCTACTCCACAAAGTCTTCTTTGTCCCCAGCCTAGTGTGAGCAGCTTCTCTAAACACCTCTGCAACGTAGCCGCCCGTACCAAAGCTTAGCGCTGAGTTACCCACGGTCATGTTGCAGCTCCTTGTACTTAGACCATACCTGTGAAGGGACAAATGAATGATTTGCTAATTATTTCTTAATGTTTGTCCTCAGGGACTATACCTCATCCTAGTTTTGTATCCTTGTTTTGCTTTCGATAATATTTATACCACAGTTCTGTACAAAATATAGATATTAATTAAATATATATATTCTTACAGCTTCAGACTTTGCCTAGGTTCACTTTGGTTATATTTTATCTAGACCAGTGGTTCACAAACTTTTTCTTCTCAGGACTTCATTATACTGTTAAAATTTGGCTGGGTGCAGTAGCTCACACCTGTTATCCCAGCACTTTGGGAGGCCAAGGTGAGAGGATCACTTGAGGCCAAGAGTTCAAGACCAGCCTGGGCAACACAGCGAGACCCCATCTCCACAAAAAAATATTTTAAATTAGCCAGGCATGATGGCACATACCTGGGAGGCTGAGGTGGAAAGATTGCTTGAGTCCAGGAGTTTGAGGTTGCAGTGAGCTATGATCAGACAACTGCACTCCAGCCTGGGTGACAGAGCAAGACCCTGTCTCTTAAAAAAAAAATTACTGAAGACTCCAATGCGCTTTTGTTTTTGTGAGCTATATTTGTCAATATTTACCACGTTAGAAATTAGAGAAAAATTTTAAACCCAACAATAGTCAAGGACACATTCCAGTAGCTGTCAGAGCAATGGTATCACACATCATATAACATCCGGAAAACTATACAATCATGAAAATGAGAAGGAAACAACAAATAACAGTATTACTATGAAAATAGTTTTGATCTCATGGACCCCTGAAAAAGTTTTGAGGACCCCAAGGGGCCTCTGGGCCACATTTTGAGAACTGCTGCTCTACATAATGTCACAGCAATGAATTAATCTCCTCTAATAGCCTTTAGCAGTCAGCCAGTGATCTATGTATTAGTTTTATTGCCGTGTAACAAATTGCCACAAACTTAGTGCCTTAAAGCAACACCTTATCTTACAGTCCTGCAAGTTAGAAATCCAGGCAGGGAGGTTCTCTTCTCAGGGTCTCAGAAGGCTGAAATCAAGGTGACAGCCAGGGCTGAGTTCTGATCTGGTCTCTGGGTCCTCTTTCAAGTTCATTCAGGTGGTTGTTGGCAGAATTCAGTTCCTTGCAGCTGTAGGAATCGTGGCAGCCTGTTTCCTAGGGCCAGCAGGAGAGTTGCTGCTTGTCCCTTTTGAGGACTCGCATGATTGGATCAGGTGTAAGTAGCATAATCTCCCTTTTGATTAACTCAGAGCCAACTGATTATGGAGCATAATTACATCCCTTTTGCCATGTTAATGTCATATAAGCAGAGGAGTGATATCTCATGATATTCACAGGTCCCACCCATACTTCAGGATAGGGGATTATACAGGGTATATAAACTAGGGAGTGGAATATTGGGGGCCCGCTGCCAACCACAAGACGCCAGAGGCTTTTTGTTTTGTTTTGGAAAAAAAAAAAAAGACAGAGTCTCACTCTGTTGCCCGGGCTAGAGTGCCATGGCATCAGCCTAGCTCACAGCAACCTCAAACTCCTGGGCTCAAGTGATCCTCCTGCCTCAGCCTCCCGAGTAGCTGGGACTACAGGCATGCGCCAGCATGCCCAGCTAATTTTTTCTACATATTTTTAGTTGTCCAGCTAATTTCTTTCTATTTTTTTAGAAGAGACGGGGCCTCACTCTTGCTCAGGCTGGTCTCAAACTCCTGAGCTCAAACAATCCGCCCGCCTCGGCCTCCCAGAGTGCTAGGGTTACAGGCGTGAGCCACTGCGCCCAGCCAAAAAAATCTTCTTAACCTTTCACTTGGACCACTGAATTCCTACCTTAGTATCCAAGTTCTCTATGTTTTTTTAATGTGGGGAATTCATGTTTCCCAAACTCCATCCCTTTTCTAGCAAGTTACTTAACCTTTTTGTAAAATACACATAATAGTGGTACCTACTTTAGAGCTGTGAGCATTAAACTAGATGGTGTGTGTACTGCCTTTAGCACAGAGGCTGCCACATAGTACAGCGACCTGATGTCTCTATCAGGGATGTCTTCCTTGGTGTGTAAGTGGCCTGAAAGAGAGCTCGCCTTGAACTAAGTGCAGCAACCACTTCCCACTCTGTAGGATGGCTACAATCCAAAAAGCAGAGTATACGTGTTGCAAAGGATATAGAGAAATTGGAATCTTCATACGTTGCTGGTAGGAATGTAGAATGGTGCAGCAGCTGTGTAAAACACTTTGGTCATTCCTCAAAAAATCAAACATAAAGTTACCATATGACCCAGTAATTCTGCCCATGAGAGGATCACTTGAGGCCAGGCGTCCAAGACCAGCCTGGGTAATACAGCAAGACCCCATCTCTACAAAAAATTTTAAAATTAGTCAGAGAATTGAAAACATATACCCCAGAGAACTAAAAACATGTTCACATAAAAACTTGCACATGTGTTCCTAGCAGCATTATTCATAATAGCCCAAAAGTAAAAACAACCCCAATGTTCACCAACTAATGAATAGATGGGTAAACAGAATGTGATACATCCATACAATGTAGTATTATTCAGTCAAACAAAGAAATGAAGTATTAATACATGCCATAATATGGATGAAGCTTGCAAACATTATGCTAAGTGAAAAGCCAATCACAAAAGACTACATATTGCATGATTCTATTCATGCGAAATGCCCAGAGTAGGCAAATCCATAGGAAGTAGATTAGTGGTTTCCAGGGGCAGTGGGAAAGGTGAAGAGAGGGCAACTCTTAATGTGCATTGGGTTTCTTTTGGGGGTGATGGAAGTGTTCTGCAATTAGATAGTGGTGATGGTTGTACAACTCTGTGAATATAATAAAAACCACTGAATTGCACACTGGGTGAATTTTATGGTATCTGTAGGCATTCCAGTTGACAGTCACATCTTAGTACAGACTTTGGGTCATCTCAATCCAGGGAGAAGCTTCTGGATGATTCCAGCCCTGCCATGTGAGTCACTCCAGTTTTTCTGGTCTTCCCCAGCTGAGGTTCAGACACCATGAGGCAGAGAAAAGCCCTCCTTTCTGTGCCTGCGATTTGCCAATCTGCAGAGTCCATGGGCATGATTAAATGGCGGTGGTATTCCACCACTATGTTTCAGAGCAATTTGTTGCAAAGCAATAGGTAATTAGAAAAATAACCTTTCAGAAGGAGCCGATTTCTCCAAAGCTTGGTTACTTCGGCTTAATGTTAAAAGAGGAAGCAATTTTTTGCCCCAAGGCAAAAGGAAGAAGACATATTTGTACACCATGGATAGGAAAGGATTATTTTTTTCTCCTTTCTCCTTGGTCTGAATGCAGCAGTGAAACAGAAACCAATGGATCCTTTTAAATCTTTTAACCATATGCAGATAAATAAGCAAATGGTTGGACTTGATTCCTAATCTTTTTTCCTTTCCTGTATAACTGAGAATTTTTTTCCATTCCAATAAACTTGAGCATTTAAACAGAAGTCATGTGTTACATACATGACGATGAGCAGCAAGAATGTGGAAAAGGAGATAGCTGCTGAACACGAAGCCTTAATTAATACCCAAGCCATTCGACTGAAAAGAAGAACAATGTTTCTGGCAGGCAAATGTGAAATTTTTCTTCTGTCCAACTCGGAATCCTTTTTTTCCCCCCTCAGTCTTTTTAGGATAACGATTTAAAGTTCGATGACTATAAAGAGAGCTTTTTAAAGTTTTCAGTTGCACTCCAGTGACTGAAGTGCAGTAATCTTTCTATGACATCAAGAAGGGCCTCCCTCCCCATCTCTGAGTCCCCGTGTGGATTGCCAACCCCCAGAATATACAAACTGAGACTAGAGCGGGAATCAAACAGAAGAAAGGCAAGCAACAGCAGGAGGGATGAAGGAGTCTGGAATGACAGTCTCTTCCCGTCTCTCCAAAAGGGGGAAGAGAAGTTTCATTCTTCAAAAAAAAAAAAAAGGGAAGAAAAACAAGACTTTTATGGAAATACCATATACAGAGTTGGCAGAAATTCAGCAAGGAATAAAAAGTATCCAAAATGTTCCCCCGTTCAGTTCCCGTCTGGCAGACAAATTAAAAGAGGCTTAGTTTTCAAACTGATTTGCCCTGAATTATCTGGACCTGAAACCATGCAAGGCGTCTAAAAGGACCCATGCTGTGGTCCACTGACAGCCCAGTTGAGCAAGCTGGAAAGAGCTTAAAATGTTTTCACCACAATTTTATAAAAAACAAACTATTTGTGGATGACATGATAAGAAGTCTGAGATTTGATCCAAAATCCATGGCCAGGGTGGGGAAGGAAGGAGAGTTTATAGGTGAAACAGGGTTAGCCATGCACGTGGCCGCTGGGTGGGCAGGTACACGGGGAATTGTCATACTAAATAGACCCATCATATTCCCTCTACTTTCATTTATGTCTGAGCATTTCCATAATTAAAAGTTATAGAATGTTCATATCATATAAGAAATCTTCGGATGCTAAAAAGCCAAAGAATGTATTGATTATAGATAAAATGAAAATAGCTAGGTTTTAAAATGAGAACAAGAAAGGACATTTAAAAATTACTTTTATTTCGTATTTAGCTCATGAAAAAGAAAATCCGTCAGTCTGCAGATCTGATTCCTGAACCTGCACAGGTTTTTCTGACTTGAAATAATCAGTGCTGGGCCTTCCAATACGCTTCTAGCAATGTCACCTTTTTCTTTATCCACCTAAGGGCTGTGCTCCACATTGTTCGGTAAATATTTGAGGTGTTCCAACGTCAATTTGACAAGACCTTTACAGGAGGCTTAAGGGCGCTGACTCCCACTGAACGATCCCCTTTCCCCAAGGACACACTCCCTGCCTGCCCGGCGTCAGAAGCACCGTACATGTATTGACGCATTTAATCCTCACGCCCAGGCAACGGAGGCCCACGCTTCAGAGACCCCCGCTTGCCACTTCCCTCTGTGGGAGCAGAAGGATACACCCTCTTTCTAGGGCAAACTCTGGCTGTCCAGGACCCCAGAATTCCCTGCTTCAGTGGCCCAAGCCTGCTTCTGGGGCTTGCGTGGGCCTCTGGCCTCACGGAATGCAGGAGTACTGTGCCCTGAGGCTCAGAGGTGGCGATGGTGGCTTGCAGTGAGGAAGAGTGTGGAAGGAGTTGGGACCTGCAGGCTGAGGCATGGACACTACCCAGGAGGGTGCTTACAGTGCAGGACGGAGCCAGGCGGAAGGAGAAGGGAGCCGAGCTATGGCAGGGCAGTGTTTTGTGTGCGCTCTTGCCCGGGGCCCTGTAAATGTTAGGGGTGGGCCTAAGGCCGTAAGTATTGTTACTACCGCCTCTTCTAGAGAAAATAAAAACTGAGACAGAAAGCTTGAGGAATTTGCGTAGGGTCGTACCGCTGGTTAGTGGCGGAGCCAGGGCTTAGACTGTCGCTCTTGTGACTCTATGGCTCTTCCCTTTCGTGCTGCCACACAACAAAATCCACAGACGCTGCAGGCTCTCCTGAGACCCAGAGACGGTCCTGACGAGCTGGCTTCTATCAGTTAAATCGCTTTCCTACTCCGTACTACATTATCGGTGCCAGCCAAGAAGGTGGCAGACGGCAGTGGTGGCAAAGCCTCATCCAGAAAAAATTACCATGGGAAGTTGATTCAACAGAAAAATATTTGATACAAGAGTATGACAGTTAATCCTAGGATTTCACTTTTTGTTCTGAACTTCTGACCTACAGCTGCTAGTCCAACCACAAAATATCAAGAAGGCACCTTAACTAGATTTTAACACTGTTGAACAGGGTTTGGCCAGTCAAATAAGTAGGTCTTTGTTTATTTCCTTTAAACTCTAAAGCCAGGAAATTACTTCTGATATGTTGAGACCCCTGCCTTCCCTCCAAGGACAGCCTGAGGCACAGAAATAAATCTAGCCAAACATATTTTCAATTACTATTCATAACGAAACATCTAGCAAATTATAGGTAATTTGAAAAAGCAAATTTCTGAAAAAAGCTATAAAAATATTACAACATTTTTAGAAGGCATAATTTGATGTACTTATACCAAGTAGTCACTTCAGGTATGTTTCGGATACTAACCACACATATCTAAAATTAGTAATAATAATGGTAACTGACAGTACTGAGTGCTTATGGACCAGGCACAATGCGTAGTCTTTTACATGTATTAACTCACTTACTGCTCACAACAACCTAAGAAGTAGTTAGTATTATTATCGCTCCTTTACAGATGAGGAAACAGACACAGAGAGGCTAGGAAGCTCGGAACTAAGATTATACACGAAGGGGTTTATCAAAGTACTATTTACAATGGAAAGAAAATTGGAAACAATCTAAGTTGGAAAATGTTTAATGTATTATGATATGTCCATAAAATGGACTATTGTGCAGCCATTAAAAATCATGTTCTTGAAGAATATTTAATGGCATAGAAAAATGCTTTAAAATGTTACTTTAAGTACATTTTTTAAATAGATTCAAACAAATGTGTATTATGAGTAAATTTAAAAATCTATGCAAAGTTTAAAAAGGACCAAAATATATAAAATATTAAAAATGGATATTTCTGAATTATGAAGTTTATTTTATAATTTTAAAATTCAATTTTGATTATGTATTACATAAAGAGAGAAAAGATGTTAGAAAATGACTGAATTCTTGTAAGCCAGTACCTCAGTATAAACAAGTTTAAAGGAGTATAAAAAAGGGAAATATTATAATGTCTTCTAAGAAATACTATACTGCAAAGTGTAATAAATAACAATAGAAATAATTACTTAATAGACATGTACCCAATACTTACTGTTTACATGCAGTTAACACATCTCACTTGATCCCCACAACAACACTGAGAGGTGTAGGTGGTTTTACCTCCCGGCTTTCAGATGGATGAAAACAAAGCTCAGAGAGGTTGTGTTAATAACTTTTCCAAGGCTCCGAAGATGCTACATGGTCAAGCCAGGGTTGGACTCTTCAGCCCCTCAATCACAATGCCGCATCTGTGAAACAGGCCCAGGGTCCAGGCAGACCAGAACTGTGTTGTACTAAGCATGTTCCGACTTACTCCACACGAGGTTGAGTAACTGTGGAAGTGGGTTAAGAGAGCCTCATGTCAATTTGTGGGAAGGCCAGTGAAATAGGAATCAGGAGATCTGAGTTCTGGTCTTGTCTCTGCCATTAATTAGGTCCATGGGCAAATTCTTTGACCTCTTTGGGGCCCTGTTTGTTCATCTGGGTACAACACAAATGTAACTGGGCTTTCTGGGCCCACTGGCTGCCCTGGAAGTCAGTCGCCTGCGTTGTCACATGTCAAAATCCCCTAAGTATGACTCCAAAGGCTTTGAACAGCGCAGCCGAATTTCACTGAAGATGGGGGTGGAGGGAGGCAGGGGTTGCATCCCATATCACCAGCAAAGCGTCCTTAAAGTTTCCTTGAAGCACTTCTTTTTCCCCCCGAATTCCGTTTTCCTCTACCAGCTGCCCAAATTCTCCTTTTCTCTCTCTCCTTTGCCCTGTAAAAAGAACCATTTTGCCCCTTCCTTTCTCCAGCCACACTCAAGACTTCTCCCTATTCCGAGTCTATTTTGATTCAATAAATATTTATTATGTGCCTGCCATTTCCCAGGACTATTCTTGGTGCTGGACGATGCAGCAGTCCATCCTTTCTCACATAGAGTAATCTAACCTGGTCTCAGTTTCTTAACATTTGCATCCAGCCAAAGGAGGCTGTGGGGGAAATACGGGGAATTTAAATTATTAATAATTTTTTCAGTGTTACATATAAAATGAGAGATGAGTACTTCTTGCTCTCAAGGAGGCTCCCAACTCTATTTTTTAGAATAATTCTACGATTTTCTAAAATTTAATTCATAACAGTGTCTCCTTCAAAGACACTGAAAATAATTATAACGAGAATTTATCAGGTACTCACCGTGCCCCTTAGCACTGGATTAATTACCTTACATTTAATCCTCACAATCCAGTGAACTATTACTATTTCCCCTTTCTTGAGGAGGAAGCTGAAGTTTAGAGATGCTCAGTGACTTGTCAGAAGTCGAACAGCTGCTGGCGTCAGATCCCAAATTCAGACCTGGGAATGCCTGACTTTAGACACCCTGCTTTTTAGCTTCCTGACTGCGCCATCTCCCTCCTTTCTGGTCCACCCTTATCAAAAGTGTGGTATTGCAAGGAGTACTGACCTGGTATTAGAATCTATTTTTCTGTTCCATTTTTGCCATACCTTTTCAAGATTAAAATCTGCCCAGAATACAATTTGAATCAGTTTTATGAACAAATCATAAAAGTGCCAAGCACTGTAACAATGCTGTAGAATCATTATGAACATTAACAAATTATCTGTGGCTGGGCGCAGTGGCTCACGCCTCTAATCCTAGCACTCTGGGAGGCTGAGGCGCGTGGATCGCTCAAGGTCAGGAGTTCAAGACCAGCCTGAGCAAGAGTGAGACCCATCTCTACTAAAAATAGAAAGAAATTATCAGGACAACTAAAAATACATATATAGAAAAAATTAGCCGGGCATGGTGGCGCTGCCTGTAGTCCTAGCTACTCGGGAGGCTGAGGCAGGAGGATCGCTTGAGCCCAGGAGTTTGAGGTTGCTGTGAGCTAGGCTGACACCACAACACTCTAGCCAGGGCAACAGAGCCAGATTCTGTCTCAAAAAAAAAAAAAAGAAATTATCTGTGTTAAAATCCTTAAGATTGAGATAATGGGAATAAAAAAATAATAATTTGTATAAACAAAGGCCAGGGATCAACCCAATTTCAAAGCCTGACAGATTCAAGAGCTCAAATAATACTGTCAGAGGCCTATTTTTGCTCTTCTCTTCCTGTCTCCATTCTGTACGCAGCCTTTCTCTACTTGGCTAGCTAGATGGTCACCAAAAGCCTCAGGTTCACATCCTCCTAACTCAGCAACTCCAAAGGACAGAGAACGCTTCTTTCTCGATATTCCTTTGCCAATACCAGAGATGCCTCTGATTCGCTCTGCCTGAGTCCTGTGAACCAATCATTATGGCCAGGGACGCAGGGGTCTGTGATTGATAGCCCCATCAATGCTGCATGGATCGGGGAATCACCCAAAGAAACCAAAGGAAAAGAATGGGAATGTGGGTGGGGACAGGCCAAAGATACTACTGTAGTCATCCACCACCTAGTCTCTGCCATCAAAGAGATTGTCATTTAGTTGAGGAAAAAGGGGTATGTGAATGAAAAGATAATGCAAAGAAGCATACCCTTGACCAATAAATGGTGCCCTGAAAGGAGAAATCATTACCGGTTGACGATAGGAGATGAGGAGTCAGAAATGCAGAAGAAGCAACCTTCCCTGCTCCCCAGAAGCCTTCTGGAGACAGCCCACGGCCTTCCAGCTCCCCTGAGGTTCTTATCTGGCCTCTGCCCCCTCACTGGTTTCCCGTCAGTTTTCCCTAGTGTCAACCCCACTGATGGTGGTGGGAACAGGAGGGAGGCCACTGGACAAAATGATAAGACAGCAAAATTCCCACTCATGTGGCAACAAATGATTTCTTCATCAGAGCAAGCAGAGTGAACGGGAGCTGGCCACTGTTGAAGCATGTTGTATGAGACCCAAGAAGGGAATAAGGAAAGAACCAAGAGGAAAGTAGAAAACATTTAATTCTTCCTATTAAAAAAATTTAATTCTGAAATGAAACTGTTTATCTTTTGTTGAACACATAGAGTAATAATACAGCCTTTCTTTGATGGAAAAAGCTCCATTCATAACGCGAGTTCGAGAAGTCACTTGTCTGCCTCTCCATGTGCTTTAAAGTCAGGGGCTTAATAAAGCCACCCCAGACTCCTAATGTGGAGTCTCTTTTTGTCTTTCGCTTTCTCCTTACTCCATGTTTCTAATTATTACGACAGCCTGCTGTCTGCTATAATTTTTTTAAATGCTCTTCTTAAAAGACTGCCTTTCTCTGTAGATCAATGAGAACTCCTGGAGGGATTCATAAAGAACCACGATAGGTTTTATATTTCTGTCCTGAAAATAATGGGATAAGTGGCAACATGTCTTTGGTGAGCTGCCAACACACTGTTCATATCGACATTGGTTAGAGTGGTCTCCTCGGAGCACCAGAAGTCATTGAATTCTTACAAGCATCAATGATTTTTGTGGAAGTTCTAACTTGGTATCAATCAAGACAATTCCAATTTAGAGTGTCAGGGTTTTTATGCATATATCATTTCTTCTGTTGTCTAACAACACTTGAGAGGTGAATGTCCATGTAATTAAAGTATGCAGGGGCCCCCACATGAGTCCTGGCGTGTAGAGAAGGCTGAATGTACAGATTTAAGTGTAAGGCAGTGCATGTTAAAAGGCATATTCCGGTTCTGAAAAGGAAACAAGTCAGTTATACAATGGAAGGATTTCCTTACTTTTTTCTGCTACTGTTCTGGAGAGGTGTACAATGGTCTAAAACCCAGATTTGTTTAACTAAATCTGTTATATTTTTCATAAATTTACTGGATTGTAAATAGGAGTTAATTCACTCCATACACAAATTATGTATTAAATATTTTGGAATATTAAGGGTCTGGCTTACCGCTGTTAGCTATATATACAGTCAGTAATCGTATATCCAACATTTTTGAATTTTTTTCCCCAACATCTAAACCACGGATTTTTAGACTGGAATCCATGGAAATGTCTACAATTTGGGGGATTTATGTGCATCTAAGCATTTTCTGGAAAGATCAGCTATAGCGTTCTTCAGATTCTCTGTAAACCCTCCTCCAACTCCCCAAAAAAGATACAAAGAGATTCTGAAGCTCTTTAGAACAGGGCATATTTATTTATTTTAAAGTCTTTTTTTTCAAGCTGAGGGTTGAAATTTAATAGAAAAACAAACAACCTTATCTCCTTTCCTTCTGTGCCCATTCAATCATGCCGCTCTTCCGAAATGAATAGCATGCATGTGCTTGCGTGCATGTGTGTGTGTGTGTGTGTGTGTGTGTGTGTGTGTGCGTGTCTGCGCATACGTAAAGCTGTCTCTGAGGGCAGCAGGATGCAAGAAAAAAGAGAGGAAATAAGAATAGTGGCAATTTTTTTTTAGAAAGTGATTTTTTTTAAAACAGAAATCTGCCTTGAATTTTTTTCTCTTCTGAGTCTCTTGGTTACTGTTAATTGTTATTTAGTATTCTTCACTGTGAATTCTTTTGTGGGTGACTGTAAATGACTAGATTCTATTTTAACTAGAGGAGCCAACACAGCAAATTTATGCTCTGTTATAAATCAAGTGATGTGATGACATATGCGTAGTGGTTAGACTGACATGCAAGATAAATCAGCCGTAATCATTTGAATATAAGTTTGAGATATAAAACAAACCATTTTGGCGTTGAAACAAAAGACGGAACCATAGGAGTAGCAGTTTGCCAAAGCACAAATAGCTCATTCTGCTTGCAGTCAGCAAAAGAAAAAATAATTTCAGCTGGATATTTTTCTTCTTATTTGAGTACCATCAAGAGAAGTTAATAATTCAGATGTGAAAATGTGGCATTTAGAGCTGTAAGGTTTACAAACAGACACCCTCACTTTTGTTTTTAGCAAGTGAGGACACAGCACCAAAGGCACTCCAAGACACAGATGTCACAAAAGCTGGTCACAAAAGCCCTAACTAAAACTAAGGTGGCCTCACTCCTAGGTCTACTTTCCAGTGCATTTTAGCCAAAGCACTAAAGAGAGAATAATTGACTTTTGAATTATCATGCAAGGCTATTGAAGAATACACAGTTAAAACACATTTATAATACCTGGAACTCAGATAATGGTTTGACTACTATGAGAGCTAAAGAGACACTGCATATCAATGCATAAATGATAACAAGAACACAAAGTAGGGCTAAACTTTGTCATTCTCATTCTTAGGCTAAAAGCCAATTTTTAAAATTGACTTCATTCAAATCATTTTCTTCATTTAAAGTTATACTTACCCAAGATATGGGGAGTGAAGAACTCTAACTTTTTAGAGCATGGGTTTCTGTGCATTTGAATTTTCTCCCTGATCAGGTAATCATCTATTGTTTGTATAATTTTAGCTAAAAAAAAAAAAAAAGAATGCTACACCCTGAGGTTTTTGTTTGATGTGCTATGTTTCTCATGTACAAGTCTGACATTGGCAGTTGGCTATTTTCTATGCTTAGCCTATCAATGGAATTCAGAAGAAAAGAAAAGCGAACTCACCTTATTTGTGGAGAAATTCAGTTATGTTTCCTTTCTTTCGTGCCTCCCAAAGAAGAATGGAGACCAGAAAGGTAGTTAAATAGAACTTATATCTGGAAGAAACTTTGGCATCTTTTGGGCCAACCCACAGCTCACTGCACACGAGCAAGCAGACTGCTAGAGGCTAGGCTAAGGGACCCCTGGGGTTGATGCAGCTGGTAAATACAGAGGGTGGGGCTGAAATCCAGGCCTCTGCATTCCTGCAGTCCTGGGCATAAGTCATCCCCTTTTACTTCCCACTGGTTTTCTACAGCGTGCATTGGGCTGTTCCATAGGGAAGTCACCACTGGTTTTGTCTGTTTCATCTCCCTGGTAGCTCCTGGCTAGTAGTTACTGTGTGCCTACAATGTTTCCGGTACTCTACTGGACATTTACTCTGTAGGACAGCCCTGTAAGATAGCTGCTGTTATCCCTGTTTTCTATGGGAAGAAACTGAACTCAGAGATGTTAGGAAATTTGCATAATGTCACACAGCTGGTAGGTAGTGGGACTGAGATTCAAACCTACATATGAGTGATTCCAAAACTCATTGAAAACACTACTCGATAGAATTATCACGTATTCACCTTTGTTCTCCTGACAGGCGCTAGCACATTATTATACAAATATTAGGTACTCAATAAATGATTTTGAAAAGAACAAGCAAATGATAGGTCTAGTAAGAACAAAGCATGGACCCCTTTTAAAATATTATAAAGTTTCATAAAATTTTATAAAATGTTACAAATGTTTCGATATTTCAGATATGTTTTGTTCAACTCTTGTGGAGAGAAAAAGCCAACTGTACACAACCTAAAATTGAGCAACCCAGGAATTCATCAAGTTTCTCTGTCATGTGAGAGGCAGGATAGCAGAGAAGTTGAACACCTGGACCCTGGCGCCAGCTGCCTGGGTTCAAATCCTGTCTTGCCGCTCACCTGGGCAAGGTACTGCACTGCTCTGTGCCTCAGTTGTTTTCATTTGTAAGGTGGGGATTATAGTTGTAACTTCTTTATAGGGTTGTTTTGAAGATGAAGTGAGTTAATAGATGTAAAGTACATAGTAACACTCAGTAAACACTCAATAAAAAGCTTTATTAACTTAAATACGTTTCTTCGTAGGTCTTGTAAAATCCTTACCACCTTTTTGCAATAAAGCATTTTCAAAAAGTACTTAGTGCCATCGGCGCAGGTTTATTTGTGCTCTTTTCCCGGGGACTCTGCGTGCGGGCTGCGTGGACGTCACGTCCTTAACGTCTCCTGCTGCCTCCTCTGCAGTCGAACGCTCTTCCTCGCGGGCTTGGTCCCCATGGCTGCTGCACTCCGCGAACCTCGAAGCCTGACAACAGGAACTGAAAAGACGGAAACTGGAAGCAAAATAAATTTCAGCCAGGAAACACCTGGCTGTTTTTCCCTTTGCCATGCATGGAAGAAAAAGAAAGAAAAGAATGAGGAGGAGGAGGAGGTAAGTCGAAACCTATAAAAGTCCAGCATGTATTTCAGCGTTGTTTTGTTTCAATTTTCTAAATATGAATACAGAGTCTTTCTTTCTTCATTCAGCAACCATCTACTGAGTGTTGACTGTGCTGTGCCCTGATTCCCCATATAAAATCTGGTGGCCAGCTATCCCGGATTTTCTAGAACAATCCTGACTTTAAAATGTCTTTGGTGTCTTTTCATGGAACTAGATTTAAAAGGCAGGGGGGAAAAAGCCCTTCTGAGATGCTATGGCCGGAGTTTTGTTTCATACTTACTTTCAGCCGTGTTTCTGCTTGCCCCCAGGTTAGGAGCTGCCCAGGAAAAACATCTCCAAGTCCTGAAAGGCTGCCTGAGCCAGGACATGCGGATGACTAGCAGGTGTCCTCTGGGTCTCCATTGGAGGAAGAGTTTTACGTGTTAACATTTTCATCTGTCACTGTGGTTCTTTATTTGGGGCTGGCAATACTGAAAACTAACTTTTTATATTATATATTCTCATACTTTTTTTTCACTTTTAAACGAGACACATTACTGTGATAAGCAGAAAATAAGTTGTTGTTTGGTTTTTAGGGTTTTTTTAGCCACTAAACAATTGACTTACTTCCACAAATACAATAGGCACTTTCTTTTTAAGAAGCCAAATAATAAGGGGTGGTAAAAAACAATCCACTCCATGAGGACTTTTCTCATCTCATATTCCCACAGAGGAGCACTTGATGAACACCTACGGAAGGAATGAACAAAGGCCTTTTTAATATTCTTTAAAACACCTTTACTTGCCTGAATAGGAACATAGTAGTTCACCTTAACCATGCCAAAAAGTGTGTACTATACAAATCTGGATTTACATGTAGGATAAGTATTATTTACTTGATGAAAAGATTCACCAGATTCCTTTAT
The DNA here is from genome assembly GCA_004363605.1 of Indri indri. Taxonomy (NCBI): domain Eukaryota; kingdom Metazoa; phylum Chordata; class Mammalia; order Primates; family Indriidae; genus Indri; species Indri indri. Next base: position 1,815 of record RJWJ010021574.1, on the reverse strand, counting down.
ATAGCAAATCTCCTCAGTAGGTTTAAAATGTGATTTGATTGATTTCATTTTCTTATGAGATAGTGGAGTAGATTAAAAGCCACTTTGGCAAACCAAGAGCCCAGGGTTTGAATCCTGCCTCTACCCTTGTGCTTATCGTGTGTCCTTGGGCAGGTTTTTGTTTGTTTGTTTTTTACCTCTCTAAGTTATCTCCACTGTAAAATGAGAATAATTGGAAGTGTTACAGGTACTGTGTAAAAGCCCTGGGACAGTGCCAGGAGCTTAGATATAAATGGTAGCCACTATTATTGTTGTTTATTAAAGCTTTTCAAAACATCCAATGCATGAATTGAAGTGTAATTACAGTGATAACCACAAGTCCCAGAATGCATCATGGAGGCTCAAACATAATTGGTATGAAAAAAGAAAGCCTTTCATGTTTAATCCTGGCCAAGTGATTTAAATGCTTAGACTCAAGCATTTCATGCTTAGAGTTGGTGCTTGGAGAGCACAGAGGCCTCCTCCGCGCCCGTGTTTATGTGACGGGAGGGGAAATGCCGCCCTCCTCCAGCCTTGCCAAGCTAACCTTCTGAGGTTCAGCTGGGAGGAAAAAAAGGAGCAGTTAAATTTGGGAGCCAGGACTGGTAAGTTTGAATACTGGGATTGCAGTCTAGCCTAGAGAAATTAAAGGTTGAACCCAACAAAAATGCCTAGACTTCAGTCAAAATTTTTCGGTATGATAAATAAACGCACTGCACTGTATGGTGAGGTCGGGAAGTCTCACCTGACCCATCCCTTCTCTTTGAGGCATGAGAGAGTCCTGAGGGGCTGGCAGGCCAGCAGGCTGAAGGCCTGGGTATCCTTCCAACATGGCCCAATAGGGAGGATTTGCTCCAAATGCATAGTTCCAACCTCCACAGAGCTTCAAGAATAGGCGGTGGGAGGCAAAGGGAGGAGGAGGAAGGGCAGCAACAGACGCTGCATTTCTTCCTCCGCAATCTGGTCTCTGGCGTTTCTAGTTATACGTGCCCCAGCCAAGCTACGTCCATGCAGTAGGTTTCCCTGTGGTCTAGGGATGCAGTAGCCCTGGCCCTTTGCTAAGATTCTTTACAAGTCAAGGGCTTCCTTCCCATGCCACGCCTGCCCTGACCTCCTTCTAGAATCAGGGAGGGGCCCTCAGGAAGTAGACAAGGGGCCATAGGTCACTGGTCTGCTGGGCACTCCCACCCTGACCCCACAAATGAGAACATCTCCCTATCCCCCCTTGTCCGTGTCCCAGGCCCCCTCAGTAGTGACTGTAATTCCGTTACAATTCAGAGGAAACGGGGACTTTTTAAAAGAGATCAGAGAGGCAGAGTGGCTTTCAAGGGAGGGGACCCACAGACAAAATAGAATGTTCAGATACTCCAGACAAGGAAAGTCCAGGAAGAACACAGAGGATCAAAGTAGGAAAGCATTATCCTTTAAGCACGCGTGCACACACACACGTGCGAGTTACTGTATATGTCTAGATCATTATAGGGCGTTGACCAGCATGCTGGTAATAGTACACTTTTCAGTGTTATTGTCAGAGCTAAGAAATGCTAATTCCCCTCCACTTCTCATAAGATATGACAAGGGGCAGGGGAGATGTTGAGCTTTTGAGTGCTCTTTTTGCTGCCAAAAGTAAGGAAGTTAATTTCCCTGGCTGTTCCCCAAGATCCTGGTTTATAGCAGTCCTGTTTTCAGTTCTATTGTTCTACGCTGCCTACAGGCTTCATCCTAAGAAGCAAGACATGAAAGCCACAACAGTGAACACAACAGGGGTCAGGTGACCTCACTTTAAGGGCCACTTAC
>RJWJ010021573.1:0-27734 GCA_004363605.1 Indri indri | reverse complement strand
GTCTTGCCTTGTTCCTGATGTCAGGGGAAAAGCTTTGAGAGTCTCACCGCCGGGCGTGATGTTAGCTGTAGGTTTTTGGTAAATATTCTTTGTCAAACTGAAGAAGTGCTCGTCTATGCCTAGTTTACTGAGGATAGCTGTCACTGTCGTAGCTGAGCAAAAGGTAGGGAAGTGAGTTCGCGTTAACAGCTGTGGGAGGCAGAAACCTCGGTGAAAGTCTCCGCTGCGTCGCACAGCACAGTGTCGCTGTGAGGGTCCCCGTGTCACAGGAAGACATGAAAAGCAAAGAGAGGCACAGGGCTGCCCCGGGTTTGGGTGGGGGCACCGAGACGCCTGGTTCTCAAGCCTCCTCTGACGAGATTCGACTTCAGGAGCGAATGCCGCGGAGGCGCAGGGCCGGAGTGGGAGTTCAGAAGACCCCGCGGCAGAGACAGCTCGGGGCGGGCGGCGCGGATGTTCCCGGTGTTGGCCCTGAGAGAGCAGCAGCTCCGTAAGCCCCGCTGCGTCTGCAGAGCCCACCGGGCCTCGAGTCCGGCGGGTAATTATTCGCGGGAGTGAACTGCGTGACCCGGTTTGCGGGACACATTTTTGGAACGTTTCTGCTGCTTTCCTTCTTTGAAAAGGACAGTGAGGAAGAGCAGGACCCATTTCTGTCCCCTCCCTCTGCCCCCAGCCTGCCCCAGTCCTGCCACCGTCCCCTCCGAGTGCGGACGGCCCGCTGGGGTCTGGCTTGCTGTGCCCGCCCGGGAGTGGTTCTGAAATTCAGAACATCCGGGCCTTGGCCTCACGCCTCCACCCTCCCACCTTCTCCCATGTTGCTTTACAGTCAGCCTATGTAAAAACCACGTTCTGGAAGTTACTTTAAAAATTATCTAAGCACCAGGACGTATAAAAGCATGAAGTGGATTTTCACTCTTAAACAAGGACCTGCCGTCAGCTCAACTCTTAGTGTCAGCCTTAAATGATGATACGTGGGTTTCTGAAATTATCTAAAACTAGGGCAGTAACAGCCTGTCTTTTTATAGTTGGAAAGGTGTTGTTCAGTGAAATCGTCATTTCTGAAGCCGGGATTTATTTTCCTCTTTTGAACGAAAGGTAAATTCTCACCCAGCGAACGGCTAAAAAATCAGACTCCTTCATTGTTTGAAGTCCTCTCGTTGTCAGGCCCGGGCGCCGGGTAACAAAACGAGCCCGCAGCTGCGTCGGGCTTTTCACTAATACACGTGCAAATGAAAAGAGAGTTGCTAACCCCAGCGAGGGTCCAGTTTTCTCTGCCAATCTCCCTGGATCTTCTCTTTGTGTTTCCTGTTGAGACAGACAGATTTTAAACGCTTGTGCAACTTTGCGCACGGGCTCAGGAACCTGCGAGGCAAAAACGCGCCACGTCCCACCTGCCGCCTTTCGAGAGGCCGGGAAGGGGACGCCGGGCAGCACCTCCCGTCCCGGCTCTGGGAGGCGTTAACCAGAGGCTGGACCTACGTTTTATCCAACAGAAGCGGACACTCCCCACAGAGTGACTCCGAATGGTAACGTGATCTTAGGGCCTTAATTCTCCGTGAGGCGGCCCCTACCTAGAACAGCAGAGCCCTACAGCGAAGTACAACTTACCAAAACAGGGAACATTTGGTGCTGGGGAGCGTCTCATTTTGCAACAGAGCTCAGCACGTGGGGGACAGTGGGGAAGGGCGGGACAGCCACGAGCAGGAACCGGCCAAATGCCCCACAGTCCTGAGTTTTATCTGTGTGACAACAGGCAACTCATGCAGCCTGTCTCTGTGTGTGGCTTCCCCTCTGTGAACAGGGAGGACGGTCACAATGCACTGCCCGTGAAAGACCACGTAAGATCACGGACCTAAAAGCATTCTGCAGGAGTCGCTCCCTCCAGGAAAGTGTGTGTACGTTACAGGCCAATCCCTGTGATAAAAGATTTTTGTATGTTTTATTGCTGAAGAAAAGTTTAAGATCAGTAAAATCAAAGACTGCGACCAGGTGCACTTACATGGCAAGAATAACCAAGAACAAGAACTAAGAGGGAAAGTTTGCTGATCAGATATCAAAATGCAATAGGAAGTTACCTGTATCGGTACCGTACAAATGCAAGAAACACATTTCAATGGTGTAGAATGAAGAATCTGGACTCGCTTCAAATTAATAAGGGAAATTATGTATTATTTAATAAATGGTATTGGGACAATGATTTATCTGGGAAAAGAGAGTTAGACCCCAATTCACAGTACTTACAAAAATTATTTTCAAATAAATTAAGTGACAATGTTATTTTAAAAATTCTAAAACTAAGCTGGACACGGTGGCTCATACCTATAATCCCAGCAACGTGGGAGGCTGAGGTGGGAGGATCGCTTGAGCTCAGGAGTTTGAGACCAGCTTGGGCAACATAGTGAGACCCTGTCTCTGCAAAAAGTAAAAATATTAGCCAGGTGTGGTGGGTGGTACATGCTTGTAGTCCCAGCTACTCGGGAGGAGAGCCCGGGAGTTAGAGACTGCAGTGAGCTATGATGGTGCCACCACCCTCGAACCCGGGCGACAGAGCCAGACCTCAGCTCTTTAAAAAATTCCAGAAATGATACATGAAAAGAAATGAGAATGTTTCAGCTTTCAGGGGGTAGGTCCTTCCTAAGCAAGACCCCAAAAGACAAAGAAATGAAAGATTGATAAATTTGACCACCTAAAATTTTTGATGTTTAAAAATGTTTAATAGACTTTTATTGGAGTATAATACACACTCAGAAGAGAACAAATGAGCACAGCGGCACACAAGCGATGCCACGTGGTACTCAAGGCCAGGGCGTGAGATGTCCAGAGCTGCTGCTGTCAGGGGCTGGGACTGCTCCCTCTTAGAAGCAAACTGTGAGAAACCAAGTCCCACGGAGGAGAACTGAGGTTCTGAGCTCCTGGCCAGCAGCCAGCATCAGCTTCCCGTGCATGACTGCACCGTCTCGAATTTTCCTTAGGACCGCAGCCCAGCCCAGAGGAGTCAATTCACAGAAAATAAAAGTAGTACCTTATTGTTGTAAGCCCCTACGTTTTGGGGTGCTTTGTTATGCAGCAACAGATAACAGAGATGCGTCCTTCTCCGCGGCTGGGCACAAACCAAGCACTGCAGGTCGTGGGTTTTGTTCAGGACGCCTCCGTTCCGTTGGGTCACGTATCTATACTTGCACCGATACCACAGAATTCATTTGGATGTCTTTTATCTCAGCCACAGTCTGAAGTTTTCTATTTAGAGTTCTCGCACATTTTATTAGTTTTTAAAAATATTTCCTGAATATGCAATTATGTCATCTTCAAAAAAAGTAGAGCTTTATTTCTTACTTTCTAATCTTACAGTTTTTATTTTTATGGACCTGGCAAGGACCTCTAGTGTGATGTTGAACAGAAGCGGCAGTAGCTGGCATCCTTGGCATTTCTCAGTCTCAGAGGGGAAGTTTCAGTATTTCATCTTTATAACATTTGGGTTAAGATTTTTCTCTTCTGATGTAGATACCTTTTATCAGATTATGGTCATTCCCTTTTATTTCTACTTTGCCAAGAATTTTTCAATCATAGATTTTTGTTAAATTTTACTAAATCCTTTTGTTGCACTTTTGAGTTGGTCCTATGCCTTTCTCCTTTATTCTAATAGTAGGTTGAATTACATTCACTGATTTTCAAGTGTTCAATCAATCTTGCCTTTCGGGTATGAATCTAATTTGGTTGCAACGTATTTTCTTTTTATAGGTTGCTGGATTTAGCTTTTTGTTTGTTTTTTTATCTATGTTTAGAAGAGAGATTGAGCTGTAATTTTTATTCTGTAATATCCTCACTAGAGTTTTAGTGTAATGGCTGTGCTGGCCTTATGAGCACAAGTTGGGAGGTTTTTTCTCTTTTTCTGTTCCTGGGAGAATTGTTGTAAGTTTAATTTTGTTTCTTTTTTAAATGTTTGGTAGAATTCATTAGTAAAGCCATCAGAGCCTGGAGCTTTCTTTATACAAAGTTTTAAAATTATAAACTCAACTTTTTTAATAGACATACCATGTAAACCAGAAATCTCTTTTTATGACCGTCATAGACAAAAATAATACCCTCTGCATGCTGTGGATTATGCACAGGGATACTGATTGCTGTGTAATATCTCTGAGTGGTGAAAAATTCAGAACAATCTGATTTTTTATGACAAGGAACACCCCAAGTTATTTCATTTATTCATTTATGTGTTTATTTTTAGAGACAGGGTCTCACTCTGTCACCAGGCTAGAATGCAGTGGTGCGATCACAGCTCACTGCCACCTTGACCTTTTGGGCTCCAGTCATCCTCCTGGCTCAGATTCCCAAGTAGCTGGGACTACAGGCATGTGTCACCACATCCAGCTAATTTTTCTCATTTTTTGTAGAGACGGGATCTCACTGTGTTGCTCAGGCTGGTGTTGAACTCCTGGCCTCCAGCGATCCTCCCACCTCAGCCTCCCAAAGTGCTGGGATTATGGGTGTGAACCACTGCGGGGCCTTAATTAAAGTAGCTTTCAGAGAATGTGAACAGTCTGAATCTATTTAAGATGCATGGGGATAAAAAACCCCAAACGCTATTTGTTTTCTAAACGTATTGATTTATATGTGCGAATTTGCGGGCAAGGACTGAATCTGCAAGCCAACGTGACAGTGGCGCCTCTCTGGAGGTCGGGAGGGCCGGGAGGAGGGATAAACTAGCACCGCCAGTTATCTGCAAAGTTGGGTTTTCTTTGCAAGACAGTGAATTCCTGCATAACTCACATAATAAAGCATCTGCTGTAGGTGCCCAGGAGCAGACGTTCCCAGATGCGTGTGCCGTGCTGGCGTGGGCGGTGGACACCTTTAGCTGTGCCCCCCCCCCCGCCCCCGCATCTCCTCCCCTCTAAGACCAGGGCAGCGCCGCCTTCCCTGTGCGGAGCCTGCCGTGTGTGGCTGGGCTGGGGCTCCTTCCCACCACCCCTCCCCGAGAGAAGGGCAGACAGGGGACCCGGGTGGTCACTTCTGGCCACCGTCTTCCCCGACACAGTCATTGGCTCACGGTTGAGTGTGTGGTCCTGGCAGAGCCACCCAGACCCTCCCCTGGACTTTGCTCCCAGAGCTGCAGGGAAAGGTTGACCCTGCGCTGGGGGGCGGAGTCAGGGGCTGCTGGGGGCACGTGCTCACCCCTCGAGGGTGGCTGCCTCGGGAACAAACCGAGGGAGAAGCGGAGCAGGGCTGAGTGGAGAGGCGCCACCAAGGGCGGCCTTGCGGAATCACAGAAAAACACCTGAGCCCACAACTTCCTCGTAACAGCTAAAGATCAGTCCTGCGAGTCCTCTCACCAGCAGGCACCCTCGGGAGGTCTGGTTTGCACGACTTCTGAAAAGAGCCAAATGGACGGAAAAAAGATGTAAATCTCTCTCTTTCGAAACTGTTTTTTTGAGAATCTGTTTTTACGGAGTTCCTCAGCAAACAGCAGGAGAACGAGCTACAACCTCTGCCACGGGGCAGAGTCACAGCTCCTGCGATGATCCCGTCTCCAAGGAAGGGCAGGAAACCAACACTTGGACTTTCGACATCTTCAGCTGACAGCCAACCACTACTTTTTCCTCTTCGTCCCCCTTAAATTCAGCGAGCCACCTGGCCTCACGCTGGCACCCCCTTCTCCCTCTTTGGGACGCCGCAGTCTCCCTGCTCTCTTCCCCCCGCCCTCTCTCCCCTCTTTCTTTCGCTCTGTCACTCTCTCTCTCCTTCTGAGTAGATATTTTTTTTTATTTTTATATATCCTAATCTCTGCGTGAGAAATCTTTCGCCACCTGCGCTGTGAGCACCTAGTGAGCTTTCCACCCTTGAGCCCCTTGATCCAGCAGTACCTGAAGCCATGACCACTGTTCGTTTCCCAGTTACATGAGGCAGTGCATTCCCTTTAGAACTTAGGCAATAGGAGGCTGGATCTCCATCCTGAGTGCGCGAGGGAAAATGTGGACAAGCTGGGATCCAGCCCCGTCTACACCCCAAGCAGTGGTTTGCCACAGGGCTGGACACTCACTCCTAGTTCCCTGCCTGTGAAGCGGGTGGGGAAACGCCTTGGTTTTTTAATAGGATCTCGATAATGGATGTAAAAGACTGGTATCTTATCCTTTGAAATTTTGAACTAATGAAAATTGTGCCACAAACAAATCAAATTTGCAGGTGAGGCGGAATGAGGGGCAGCTTGTGAGTTGGCAGGCTCTGCGCGTGGCGGAGTGACGGTGCCCTGCTCCCTCCAGGCCACCAGGTCTCGCCCCTACCCTTTAGGCCACATTGGGTAGGAGAAGAGCTTCTCTCCCCACTTAACAACAGATACTGATTATTACTCACAAACCAGATCGCAGCAACCCAAAATGACAATGGTGCTGTGATTGTCCCCATCTTACAGATGAGTAAACTGAGGCTTGGAGAGGACAATAGGTGCTCAAAATTGCATTCATGTTAACAAATGGCAGAATCAATATTTGCTTGGTCCTCAAAGTGCATGCTTTGATCGCTATGCGTGCTGTTGCTCAGGGCAGCTCAGGGACTATAGAAGGTCACAAAACACTTGCAAGAAAAGTGATTTGCAAATATAAATTTTTTAATTGATAAAAGACTCAGTCCGTTGACCTCTGGGAATTACAAGGAGTCAGAATTTAGACTCTGGCCTGGAAGGTAGCAATTGGCAGGAAAATTAGATTTTACTCTTGTCCTAAGATGGATAGGGGTTCCACCTTACAGAATGCCGTCCTGTCTCCTTTTTAAAACAAAATCCTGAGACCTCCCTGCACAAGGCTGCTTAGGAGCCAGCGCTGCTCCGTGGGTGGAGACCCCAGCGTGGCAGTCCCGGCCATCTCCTTGGGGACAGCCCCTGCGCCCCTGGGGCCATTCTCTCCCTCCAGCTTGCTGGCAGAGGCGGCTTTCGGGGGGAGCACGGGAGGGCGCCCTCAGTTGCCAGTGTGAGACGCTGCTTCCTGAGGGAGGCTGGGTGTGTCTGGCGTTAGGCAGATGGATCTGGGATAAGATGCCAGAATTAACAAACAAAACAAAACAAAACAAACAAGACACAGAGTTAAAGTTGCATTTCACATAAAGAATGACTTTTTTCCTTTCCCTGAATTTCCTCTTGAACTGGGCATCTCTGTCTCACTTGGCAACCCTAATCTAAGGGCTCAAACAATAGCTACTCTGTTTCTCTCCCCTTATCTGGAGGCTTTCTCCCTGTTTATTGGTTTTAGAGAAAGATAGGCCCCTTATCTGTCCGGCCTCTTATCTGCTCAGTGTCGGGGTGTGGGGCGGGGCTGGGAATGGGGGCTGCGGGGAGGGAAAAGTGCTGGCGGTTCAGTCTGCATGCCGGGGGCTCCTCCCGGGAAGAGGGTCCTGCTGGCAGGGGCGGAGTCCGGACACGGCTCGGGCTGGACCAGAGCTGCAAGGACTCCCGTGCACTGCAGCGGCCCGCTGCTGGGAACAGGAGGACAAGATTCAATCCACCGAAAACCAGCAAAGAAGCTTTGCTCTGGCGGCAAGGGTCCCGCGACCAGGTCTCCCATTGCTGGAGGATTTGCTTTCATTTTGGTTCTTTCGCTTGTGTTCTAAAAGAATTCTTCTGGGTCAGCCAGAACGTGACTTGTCTCCCTTGTGCAAACCTGCCCACAGGCCCGAGCTGCGACTGAGGGGGGACGGGAGGCTCCGTGCGGTGGAAAGTCCGAGTCTGCCACCCGGGAAGACGTGGAGAGAGTCTGAACTTCTGCTCCAAAAGTTATTAAATTTTAAACTTGGCAGACAATTAGCCATTCTGGAAATTAATATAACCAATAATAACGATACTAATTAAAAAAACATGTTCTAGAGTCAGAGCCCAACCGTGCGGGAATTGCAGAGTTCAAAATTGCCAGCCTGCCAGCCGCGTCCTGGCGTGTCTCCTGCACCTGCTCTGTGTGCAGACACTGGAGTCCCTGCCGGCGAGTCACGGCGGCCGTCGGTGTTCAGCACGGAACTCGCCGCACGGGTTGGCCCAGGAGCAGCAGGCCGCAACGTGGCCTGGGCGTGTGGCAGGCCGTCTGTCCATCTAGGTTTGCGTGAGCGACACACAGGGACAAAATCATCTAAGGACGCATTTCCTAGAACACGCCCCTCGCTGGCCGCAGCACGACCGTTTGGGTATCAGTGTGCTTGTGCTCATGTTTGGTGTGTAATTATTCCTGATGGTTGATCGCGGGCTCTGCTTTTAAAACTTCGAAAGCTATACAATTGCGAAAACCATCTGTGTTCTTTTTAATCGATTATAAACAGAAAGAAAATAGGGTAAACTTATCAAACGGTGTTTATTAAGTGCCTGAAGAGTGTTTCCCAGGTGGGGAATGCACATCGTCAGTGTTTGAGGAATCACTTTAGGTATTAACATTACACGCGGAATACTTTTATTTTAATGTGTATTAGGGAAAAAGAAAGTACTGCGTTCTAAAAGTGCCACAGGCCCGTGTTTTGGTAGTTATTTTTACTTAAGAAAAAGGCCAGACTGGGTTTTTAACTCAAAAAGTGAGTCAACCTAAGGAAAAATATAAGGTAAAAAATGCTCTATGTGGTAAGAAAATATGGCTTACATTTTGGCGATGAAAAAAATTACTGAAGTTTGAGAATCGTAGAGCTTGTTTTTCAGAGGACGCATCTTTCCCCGTTGCCCGTGCGGCGCCTCACGACGTCGTTTTGTCCCGTGACTGGGAGCAGACCGTGTTCTCCTTGCTCTCGTGTTTGGCGTTTTTCAAGATCACGCGTCCTACCTTACACTGCACTGTGAGCATACTCAAGCTTCTCAAGGGTATTTAACTTAGGGTTTTGGAGAGTCGCTCCACGCGAACACCGTGTGTGTTGGGGACAAAGGTCTGGAAGGACCCTGGTCTCCCACTCGCCCTCACGTTCTCGCCCTTGCCATTTAATTGGCTTCCTGTCCTGAGTGTTTCCTTAGTCACACTGTTACTCTGTAGAGTTTATTGAAACTCGGTGTCAGGACTAGATGTAGACGTCTCTTATATCACGTATTTTAGCCCGTCTGGGTGGCCGTGGTGAGCGTTTCTGTGGTGCGACTCTTATATTTTAGAGCTAATTTTTGCATCTTATCTCGGTTGGCTGAGGGTATTTTCCAGTGCATTTTCCCAGGAAGGTGCATCCTTTGCAAGTTCTTGCGTATTTGACGTGATTCCTATTGCTTTTAACTAAATTCTCTTTATCGATCCAAGGGCAAGACCCCGACAGCCAGGGGTGAGGGGCGTGAGGGTCGCGTTTCTCCTCCTTCAGCTCTGTGTGCTGCACGCTGGTTCTGGCGCATAGCGCTGTGTGTAGAAATCTCAGATCATTGTAATTCGTATTTCTTTGTGTGTGATTTTTCCCTCCTTCTGAGTGGTTATAGTATTTTGACTAGTAGCTTACTTATCCTGATTTGGGGCTGTTTGAAGGTGATTTATGTGTTTGCACTGCTGTTCATAAGTCCTTATTTTTGATCCCCTAATCTCAGTATCAACAGGAGACACAGGATCATAGGCAATATTTTAATAGGACTAAACAATAACATTTCAATGTGCTCACGCTTCTTAAGAAGGACATTTTAAAACAACAGCTTTAGGGCGTGAGAAGATGTCCACTGGTTTTCTGCTCCCAGCCAAGTTGCCCCTGACGACCTCGCTGTCTGGGTGTCTCCGCAGTGTACCCAGAGGAGGGCCCAGCGGTTGGCCCCCCAGTTCTGCCTGGTGTAGCTCTCTTGACTCCATGCTTCTAGACCTGTGGGTAAATGGACTTTAGCATGAAAGGAAATAGGTGGTGCTTCAGCTACGAGAAACAGAAACTCTGACTCAAGCTGGCTTTGAAAGAAAGAGGAAATGTCTCAGCTCACATATCAGGAAACAGGAAGTGCAGGGCAGGCGTGGACTGCGTGGCATGAATCAGGGCTTAGCGATGTCACTAGGCACCGGTCCCTTCTGTCCCTCACTGCTGCTGGTTCTCGGGTCAGACACGGGTACAGCCCCTGGGTGGCATCCCAGCTCACACCAGCTGCCCAGAGACGGGGCCTCGGCCCCAGCCTGGCGGGGCTGGTTCCAGTCGGTCTCACCCAGAACCCAGCCCCATTCCCAGAGGAGGCCGTTGCCGGGCACTGAGCCTCCACCACGGCCGCGCCCAGGCAGGGCTTGCTAGCAAGGCCCCAGGTGCTTCTGCTGCACGTCTGGGCGGGGGGCCGCCTGGCTCTGGCTGGCAGCCCACCCCCTGCAGCGGGGGAAGGGAACCGCAGGAGGCCAAGATACAGATAGAAATCTGAACAAAATCGTGGCTCTTTCAGCAGGAGGGAGTGGTTCCGTGGTTGGAGCAGGAGCACGTTGCCCACACTTCCTCCTGTCTGGGTTCTAACGGTGAGGACTGGAGAAAAGAGTCAGAAGGATACGGCTCGTTACAACACTGAAAGAACAGGGGAAGGAAGATGGGGCGTCCCTACCGCAGGGTAAGACCAGCACATGCGGGCCTGCCGCTCGGAGCAGACACGCTCGCGCTTGAGCAGATGGTGTTATTGGAAGGAGGGCAGGACGGCTGCCTGGTGACAGCCCCCGAGACGCAGCTGCGCCAATGTCCACAGGCCCGTGATACGGATGACACAGCCACGTGGGCATTCTCCTGTTGTTCGTTTATTAAACAAATATTTTGTAGGGCACAAGTATAGAGAAAGGATCGTGAAGGTTGTAAGGAAGCCGTTTAAATGATCTCATTAGCGTCTTCCTGTCACAGTAAAAACGACTCGTACGCAGATACCACGAGGAACGAAATCAGCTCTGGGTTTCCGAGGGCTCTGAACAAATAGCAATGCCGCGCAGTGTGTGCTCAAAAGTGATTCTTGGCCAAAACAGAAAGAATCCTCTGCCAAATGTGTCTATCATACCCCGCTCCTTCCCCCACAAAATAGAAGCATAATAAAGAAAGAGAAAGAAAGAGGAAGGAAGGAAGGACGGACGGACGCGGCACGGCTTGCTCGTGTGAGACCACAGGTGAAGCTCCGGGTGGACAAAGGGATCAGACACAGCCAGCGGTGTCGGGAAATCCCTTCTCATGATGGATTTGCGATAGCAATTTAGAAAACTCCTATAAAGACAGCTCTACATTGAAAAACTCTTCACTGGTTTTTGCCTGTCTGCAAAATAAATACAGTCTAATTTTATTTTATTTTTTTTTAAAAAAGCCTAAACAGTACAGAAGTGGAAAAAGATCAGAAATTAAAAACTTCCCTAACCTGCCCCGCCCACATCTCTGCCTGGTGAGCATCCTTCGTCTCTCTGCGCCTGTCCCGAGACAGAGATGCCCATGAATTGACCCTTGTGAAACCGGGTCGTGCTATACATACGGCTCTGTTACTGTTTTTCACTCAATAGTATGTCTTAGACTTCCTTCCACATCAAACCTGTTTTTCTGCCTTGTTCTTTTAATAGTGGCCTTGCACGGCTCTGCCATGATTGATTTAACCAAACCCTGCTGAAGTGACATTTGGGTTCTTTCCAATTTTTGCTATGACAAAAATCGCTACATTGAAGATCTTTGTCCGTAAATCTTTTTGAGCTTTGCGATGATTTCTCCGGGCAGATCCCCAGGAGGGAAGCTGCTTGGTCCCGAGAGGCGGGTGAATGTGCCCGGCTCTGCGCCTGCCCGGCAGAGGTGGGGAGGGGCGGGAAGGCTGAGCCTCGGCCCGGGTAGGTGTGCGGGGCTGCGGCTCTTACTCTCCAGGCCCACGGCGGCCGACGGAGGCACGGGGCCAGGAAGGGAGGAAGAGGAACTAAGTCACACCGTTCCGTGTAATTGTTTGGAGTACGGATTCCAGTGCGAGAGGAAGACCCGGCAGATTAAAGGGCAGAGACTGTTTCCCTCTTTCATGTTTGTGGCAGTTTCTCTCAACGTGTGGTTTTGAGACCATTTGAATTAGAAGCTCCGAGGCAATGATTTCCCAGGTTCCAAATCAGATCCACCCAAGCTCGTTTCTGGATGGGCCCCCCACCCCTCTGCCCCCCACTTGGAGAACACAGATTTTTTTTTTTTTGAGACAGAGTCTTGCTCTGTTCCCCTGGCTAGAATGCAGTGGTGTCATCATAGCTCACAGCAGCGTCAGACTCCTGGGCTCAAGCGATCCTCCTGCCTTGGCCTCCCGGGTAGCTGGGACTACAGGCGCCACCAGCACAGAGCACGTGTGCGTGAGATTCAATGAGGGAAACGGACTCGGCTTGGAGCAAATCGCTCCCACAGCTGAGTGTCGGCGTCGGAGGGGGTGCAGCTTCCAGACCCCCACACCCGGCACGACAGTCTTATTCCGACGGCTTCCCAGACGCTGATGCGAGTTTCCGAAAACCTCCTGATTCTCTGGGTGCTGCAGAGCAGTTACGTCACGCCTCCATCTGCTCCCCAGTTCCTCGTTCTCTCCGCGTCGCGCTGCCGAGCTCAGGAAGCATCCACCCCACCCACAAGGGCGCAGGGAGCCTGGTCAGCGCCCCTCAATGTCTGCCGTTCACCTTCCCAGGAAATCCCGCAGCTGCCTGGGGGGCCCCGCAGATCGTGGCACTGGACCCTGAAAGCCACACGCAGCTGTGCGGTGCCGCGAGCCGTGAGCAGCGTGTGGTCCCCGAGGATCTGCAATGTGTCGGCATTTCTCTCACTTGCTGGGGAGAGAAATCTGCTTCACACTTAATCCTGAAGGCACAGCTCATGCCACGGAAACAGAAGCGATTTCAGTAACAGCCCAGCAAACTGGACTCCAGCAAGAAGGCGGACGCCTGCCACGGCATTAAGGCCTCTGCCTTGGGTGGCCGGCAGGCGGAAGGCCAGAAGTGGAGGCTCAGGGCCGCCCTCTGTCCCCGTGGGGAGGACAAGAAGCTGCGCCTGCAGCCCCCATGCGTGTGCTCACACACACATACACACACACGAGTGTACTCACACCCGCACACCCTCACACACACATGTATACCTCCGTGCACTCACACCTTCACACACATATGTAACCCCAATACTCACATGCTCACACCATCACACGCTGTCACACACCCACACCTTCGTACACACTCATGTATACTCACATGCACATACACAGTCATATGTGCACGCACTCCGATACAGGCACACACACACTCATGCAGACAGACACACTCACATGTAACTACTTAGTTATTTCCCAGATCGGTGGGTGGAATTTTTCCTGCTCTTGAGAATAAACGGAGTCGTGTAGGAAAAGCTTCCCTTTTCTGCGTCAGGTTTCGTGGCTCTGTGCCGGGGGCCCTGGAGTGCCCCAGGGCAGGGAGGAAGCAGCCGGTACCGTCGCCACACGTCTGGGACGGGCCCTCGCTCCCAGGGCCGCTCCTCTCTCTTTCCCGCCCCAGCTCGTGCTGGTCAAAGCCCCCCAGAGCCACCCCGACCCCGCAGAAAGGGTGGCCGTGGCATGTTCGCTGAGCAGACCCACAGGAGGGGCAGGCGCTGCTCACGCTCCGAGCCGTGGTGACTTCCTGCCGACGCCCACTGAGGAGGACGGGAGAAGACGCGGCCATCGAGCCCCGGCAGGACAGCATCACCCAGTGCCCTCGCAGCGCCCGGGAAGCCCACCCTTCAGGAAGACGCGTGGCGACTGTTGGAGCCAGGACACGGACACGGGAAGCCGCGAGCCCCCTGCGAGCTCAGGTGCAGCCAGGTGCTGGCAAGGCAGGAAGATGCAGGACACGCAGTGTGCGTCCTCTGGACCCGAAACACTGAGCAGCTGGATACAGAGAGAGGCCGTCCCGCAGAGCCACGCGCGGCCGTGTGGCGGGTGGGCGTCCAGGTCCACGGGCCAGGGCACACGGAGGCCACCCGGCTGGGGAGGTGGGAGCAGGTGCGCGTGGACATGACCTGAGCGCCCCGCCCTGCCTTCCTGGGTGCTGAGCTTCAGGAGAGGTTCGGGCAAGAGCAGGAAAACACTCCAGGTTGGCGGAACAAGGAACAAAACTGCGCCGTTTCTGTGGCTCCTTGGAGGGCGACTGAGGAAGACGCGTATTGGAAGATCCACCCTCTCCACGCGCCTTGGTTTGCCCCTGAATCTGGCAGGGGGAGCACACAGACAGACGTTCTGCGGCAGAGATGGCCTGGAGCCAGGCGGGGGAAGGGGGTGTCTACTGTCTTTAAGATTTGCAAATGACTGTGTTTCAGGAGTCTCCACTCTTTCCAGGGGGTTGCTTCCCATCAGAACACTCCGGGCACGCATCCCCGAGTGCCCCAAGCATGGTTTGTTTATCTCCCAGGGACCAGCGCGGGAGCTGCTGGCCGCGAGGTTCCGGGAGCGGCGCGGGGCCTCCAGCAGGAGGGCAGGCGCTCTGGTCTGGGTCCGTGTCGATTGAGCGTGGTCCTTGACCAACGGATGGCTCTTTATCTGCCACGAGAATTGGTTTCTTCTCAGAAAGGAATGTTCCCGTGGCAACCTTGAGTTGGTGAAAAGCCAAACAGAGCAGGATGCTGAGCGGACCGGCCCCCGCCAGCTCCTGGCCCGCAGGCCTCAGGGCGGCTTCTCTCCTGGTCCTGGTTTGCTCACGCGTTGGCGCAGGGTGACGGGTCCCTCTCCCGTCAGTAGGTGCTGCGAGTGCACACAGGTACTGGGGACAAAACTTCTGTTTCCAAACCGGGTGAGTCAGCAAGTTAGTGCGCGTCTGAAGACAGAGAGTGAAGGGCATTTGGGGAGGAGCATCTGGTTGGGTCGCCAGCGTGAGAACATGTCGTTTCTGGCTTTTTCCATATTTAGCAGCATCGCACTGGGCTCCCGCCGACCGTGCCCACCGTGGGTACGCTGAGGTGTAGCTCGGGAGGTGGTTTGTCAGAGGCGGGAGTCAGGATCGAGGGCGTCTCTGCCCCGCTGGAGTGCGTGCACGCGGGAGCCGGGTCCCCTGCTGCCACCCTGATGCCCAGCGCAGGCAGACGTCCCCTCCCCGCTGACCACAGGCTTCCGCCCAGGACAGGAGGCGGCACCGCGCACTGAAGAAACTTTCACAGCAAAGTTGTCCAAGCGGGAAACCCACGCACGACCCGCGGGTGGACCTCGGCCTCCGGAGCAGACCAGGAACAGAGCCCCCTTGTTCCCGGCCGGAGCAGGCGGCGGTGCCAACACATCCCGACTGTGAGTTTGCCGCCCACGGATACAATTCCTGCCCCTTGCTAGACTCTGGCTAAAGAAGACACGGCCCTCCGGGTCTTGTCCTTTATTCGTGGAATGGACGAATGTAGGGGGTGGGGTGGCCACAGCCAGCACGCCGGCCCTTAAAATCGTCCCGACTGTGGCCACCCCCAAGCCAGACTCCCAAGGTACTGAATTCGTTATCAGTCAAAAGTACTTTTTTGAAGGATTGCTAAGTATTTTGCTCGTCAAACCCATTCTTTCCCAAATATCTAATGTGATGAAAGTCACTAAAAACTTTCTTTGTTCCAAACAGTTTTTGGGGCCTGGGCAGACGCCGACTGCATTTGCTCTTGCACTGGAGTGCAACGTGGCTCCTCCTAAACTGGTTTGTGGGTTTTCCTCATCTCTAAACAAAGTGATGGCTGGAAAATTGCCGAATAATTTCTCTTTAATAGTGGCAGCGAGACAAGAATGCGGACTTCCTTTCAGCTGATAACAGGTACCATGGCTCCCCCGCTGCCCTGAACGCCTGCAGCGCTGAGCCGGGAGGGGCTCGGGCTCCAGTCTGTGCTCAGGTCACTCCTGGAGAGAGAGCCCTCCCGCCATCCCCCGTCGGGTTGGGAGGGCAGCGTCGTTCTCGACAGTGCGGCTCAGCCAGGCGGGGCGGGCTGGCATTCGTGACCCGCTCTGTCGACTGCAGAACGAGCTCCGCAAACCCAGGCCCCGGCGTCTCTGTCTCTTCTAACCTGGCCGACTCCTCCCTCGGTAACCAGATAAGGGACCTGCACCCCTGTCTTTCGACCGTGGGAAATCTAGGGTCCTCCCGAACGTCTCGGTGTCTGAGATGGTGGTGGGAAGGGAGGAGGAGGCCTGTGTTCTTCCAGATGCTTCCTGACCCCAACGCCAGTGCCTGGGCCCCGATCCCTGCTGCCCCTGCGCTGCGTCCGGGGCTGGCAGGTCCCTGCTTTCCTTCTCCCACCCACAGGAGAAGCCTCTCAGGCCCCAGCAGCTGCCCCTCCCTCCTGCCGCAGTCTGCCTGCCTGCCAAGCTCTGCTCTGAGACAGCCCTCAACACTCGCGTTTGTAACCTGGTTGATCAGACTAGGGTTTTACCCACCGAGGACCAAGCAAACCATTCACTGTGAATTCTTTTATTCCCGGATGCGCTAGGACCAGGGGAGGTGGGTGACCGAAGTCCCAATACCTCTTTATTTCCCTTCCACCTGGTGCGGATCCCGCATCCCGCATCCCGACCAGCTTCGGGTCATGCAGGGTTTGAAACCCTGTCTGGAGGGACCCTGCTGTGCCCACGGGAGGGTGGGGCCTGCGCAGCCTCCGGCCAGTGTCGCCATCTCTGGAGCCCCGAGGCTGGACACAGGGCGCCTGGGGGGCAGATCCTGGAGCTCGGGCTGTGGGGTTGGGGCAGGCCGGCCTGAGTGGGAGGAGAGGGAAGGGCTGGAACAGGCAGTAAATATTCCCGGCGCCGTGATTCATATGCTAAGGAGCATCAAATTGGGCTTTAATTGGTGTGAGAGGAAAGTGGTGCAGCTGCCTGGCCGCACTGCGGGTGCCGAGCACGAATAGCCGTTTAAAAATAATCCCCACTGGGAGAACGCAGCAGGCTCAGGGCTCGTCCTCGGGAGGCTGCTGGGGAGCAGGCTGGGGGTGGAGGTCAGGGAGGCCCCACCAGCTCCGGCCTCGGGGTCGCAGGGGCCCAGGCTGAGTCCTGGTGTCCAAACCCGCCACCCGTAGGAGTATCAGTGTTTTCCTCTGTGCAGTGGAAAAATCCCCACTTCATTCCCTATTGTGGGAACACGTGTGATCTCGCATGCAAAGGTACATCGCACTCACGCCTGGTACCGGGAGGAGCCGGCAGGGACTGGCCGATGGGGTCTGAGGAGCTGGCGCTGGCGTCTCCCCACCCCTGCTCAGCCCTCCGGCTCTACTCGCTGCTCAGGGCTCTGCAGGAGGAACCTCGAGAGGGGTAGGAATGCTGGGATGGATTTGAGCATTTTCTCCTGGAGCTGCCTAAGGAAGGACGCGCAGGGCTGGGCACCAGCCGGGCCGAGCTATTAGTTCACGGTCTCCTTCCAGCTGCAGCGAGGCTGGGAGACGCACAGGAAGAGATCGTGACAGGGTAGCTGTGCTTTGTGTTGTGCGTGTGTGCTTGTGTTGTGTGTGTGCGTGTGTTGCATGTGTGCGTGCGTGTGCATGTGTGCGCACGTCTAGGTCATATTAATAGAAACTGGTGCCCATACACGGGGAACATGACTGGGCTTATCAAACTCATAATAAGGAGATTTTCTGACTTGGATTAGAATTTCTCTGTAATCTTTGCTTCAAGGACAATTCTGCTGAATGCCATAGAAAAAGCCACATTTGCTAGGGTTTCGGTAAAGAGAAGGTTACAAACTGTTCTAAGGGACGAGGATGTCGGCCTCAGTGGGTCCCTCACTGCAGGGCAAGGTTTGCCGCCTGGTCTTGCCACGGCCTGCATTCTACAGCATTTACACAGCTCAAATACTTAGAAAATTATTTTAGTGTATTGAGCCACGTCCTGCCAATGTGACAAATGACATCTAAATGCAATTTTAAAATCTCAAGTTCCAGCTAGAGGAGAATGTGGCAGGGCCATGTCTTCATTTTCTTATCACATTTGGTCAGCCAAGATCCCCACAGACCCCGCATGGCCAGCCCGGCCGTCCTCTTACTCCTGCGGAGTGGCGGCAGCAGAGCCTGACGCGCAGAATTTCTGCTTACAGGTGAAAGATCAGGGCTGAGCTGAAACAGGCCCCAGGGCCGCAGGGCGGGAGGGAACTGCCGCAGACTGTCTCTCCAGGGCTGCTCTGTTCCCAGAGGCTGTGTGTGCCTGCGCACAGACCACGGTGACTGGGACGGTTTGATTACAGGGCCTTGCAGATGAAGGCTGACAAATCCCCACGCTCCCGAGGGACCCGCTGCACACAGCTGCCCTGTGGATTCATTTGCAGCCACTCTGGGCCAAGCCGATGCTTCTGTGAGGCTCATCCCGGCCAGGCTTTGTGTTTCCGCCTTAGTGAGCACGCCTGCCCTGCGGCAGTCGCCGGTCCGGCAGCTGGTGCTCTCAGGGAAGGGGCCCAGCGGCCGTGCGCGAGCCGGCACGCACATCCTGGGCACAGAGTGAACTGCAGGGACAGAGAGGGTCTGCTTGGCGACTCGGATTCCTGGCGGGATCAGGCCGCACCAGGGGACAGGGGTACCCACCAGGGAAAGCCAGACAAAGCCTTTGGCTCCAAACCTGCCCGGCTTCCCTACCAAGGGGCCCATTGACCCAGGAGCTTTCCCAGGACCACTGCGTGGGCTTTGGGGGTCGAGGCAGTGGCCTTTGCCTAGGGCCATGTTACCTAGAACCCAGTTTTAATGTGATAAACATTTGTCGAGACATTGCCATGGAGTAGTCGAAAATTGAGTACATCACACAGCTGATGGGCGGTACCTCCACTCCGTGAGGTTTCTGTCACGAGAAGGTCCTCACACGTCCTCTGTTAGCAGGACCTGCCCGTTGGCAGGCGAGGTCCCTGCACGCGGGCTGCTCTGAGGATCCTCCCCCGGCAGGCTGGGGGACGGCCTCCAGGCCTCCTCCCCACTCCCAGAACTTCCCGGCTGCTTCTTCTGCCTGTTTCCAGCCTGGGCAAAGCCGGGAGAGGTGAGGGCTCAGCTCACACTGCCGCAGTCGCTGCTGCCGTGGAAATACCGAAGGCAAATGTTTACGCCGGCGAAAAACAGCAAGCAATGTGGACAAGTGGGTGGAAGTCGACACAGATCCATCCGACCAGGGTGTGTTGCGTGCTTCCTGGGGACCACGCGTGTGCTGCCACACGTTCCCGTCCTCACGGGGTGGGGCAGACACAGAGCATCGCGGCAGTAATTATCCACGGTGGTTATACAAGCCTGCAGAGAAGCCGGGGTGCACTGATGGAGGAACCGGCTCCGTCCAGAGCGAGAGATCCGGCTTTGACTGCAGTTAGAATCCCCTGGGGACCTTTTTAACACACCAGCCCCCTCGGTCAGAATCTCCCGGGGTGAGGCTGGGCACCAGCGTCTCATCACAGACGGTCACCGGGTGGTTCCAGCACGCAGCCAAGTTTGAGAACCATTGCTCTAGAGAAATGCCATCCTTTAGGGCAGCAGTCCCCAACCTTTTTGGCACCAGGGACATTTCATAGAAGACAGTTTCTCCATGGACGTCAGGGGGATGGGTGGACCCACCGGTCTGCCGCCGCCAATGTGGGCTCGGCCGTTACCACCAACGCTGGACGTTCAGCTCATGGGTTTCCTCCACAGGGCCCAGCATCGGTTCCTTTTGCCACGTGCGGTTTCCAGGTAGACTGGTGCGTCCTGGGCTCCTTCCTGCTCAGTGAGAACTCCGGCTAATGCTCTCCTTGTATTCAGCCGTGTTTTCCATCCTTCCAGGCCTCTGGTGGAAAACGGTGAGGACTCGCGGACTTTCAGAAAAGCAGCCCCAAGGGAAAGGGTGGCCTTTGGACTTCCCCTAGTCTGTGCAATGAGGGTCACGGAGCTTCCACCGGGGCTGGCATCCCTGATGCCAGGAGAGGGACAGGCCCTTCCTGAAGAGCCCTCCCGGGGGATGGGCTGTCTCCCGCAGGGAGAGCCTGGAGACCACCAGACACCATGTCCCGCTGGTGATGAGGAGGAGAAGGCAGGAGGCCCCTGGAGGGCTGGGCTCCGCCTCCCACAGGCTGCCCCGCCTCCGTGCAGGTGCCTCCTGGTCCAGGGCACGGTGGGTGCCCCACGGCCTCGCCTGCCCCTTGGGCCCCTCCACAGCAGCAGCTCAGGGCTGGGAATGTCGGTGGTGGGCCGGGGGCTCCCGCAGGCTGTGGGGATGTCACTGCTGTGGCCACGTTGTCGCGCTCGTCGACGGGAGGGCACGTGCCCCCGGAGATGGCGTCAGGAGGCCGGGGAGGGGTGGGTCTGAGATCCCGTCTGCCTGGCTGGGGCATGGGTGGGTCCGGGGAGGTGCAGCCAGACGTGCTGAGGTCCCACCCGCTCTCTGTAGTAAACCCACGCGCCTCTTCTGCTGTGTGGCTGAGGCCACTGCAGGGGTCTTCCTCTGCCGGGCGGCGTCTGCTTCGGGGGGGGCAGGAACTCGAGGGGTGTCTAGCTCGCCTTGGGGGCTGCGTCTGGACTCCGGTGTGGCCAGGCGTCCCCAGGGGCGGGAGCTGGAGGCTGATCGAGCACCCCAGGCAATCTGAGGCCGTGGCCTGGCGTCCCTCCCGTGGCAGAGGGTTCAAGGTCAGCCTCCTCTGCCCTGGGCCCCAGGTTCACTGTGTTTCCTCCACACCCACGTCCGCTGGCCAGGTGGTCTGAGACTGAGAAGTGAGGCCAGATTCGCCGTCTGGGCAGCCGCCTCTGGTCAGCCTCCAGCGTCCCGCCTCAGAGGGGCCCGAACATCCCAGACGGCTGCCTGAGCTCTTCGAATGGCTCAGCGTCCTTCGTGGCCACTGGCCCGGCCTGGTCCTTGCACTGCGGGGTGGGGAGGGCGGCCTGCTGGGTGTCTGGGGGCCCCAGTGTCAGGACCAGCAGCTCTGCGGTCTCCAAGCCCGGCTCAGGGGCTGAGGGAGAGGAGCAGCCGCCTCTGTCCCAGCTCACGACGCTCCAGCGGCCCCGACGCCTGGACTCCTGCAGGAGCAAGTGGGGCTGTTCCCAGGGCCGAGGTGGCTGAGACCTTAAAGTGTCCGTGGTCTGACCCTGCTCTGGGCAGCCAGGCTTGCACCCCCTCTGCCCAGCTGACCGCTCCGTGGCTGTCATGCCAGCGGAGAGCCTTTCAAGTGTTCTCGAAAAATGTGCTTTTGGAGCCGGCGCCCTGAGAGCACGGCTTCCTCCTCTCTGACTGAGCTCGGGGCGGTGGCCTCTGGGCATGGCCTGGTCAGGCCTCCTGCTGCTTGGAAACCACCCGGACGCTGCTCCGCTCCTGTGCGGAGGCCATCTGTGGTTCCCCTGCTGGGCGTCAGCCCCTGGGGACCGCAGAGCACACTGCTGGCGGGAGGGCGGCTGTTCACCTGGCTGCTCAGGCGCCGCGGGCCCCACTGCCTGCGCATGCCCCGGTCGGCACCGCGTCGCTGTCAACCCTGCATCCGCCGCAATCCTGTGCGCCCTGCAAACGCTGCGGAGACATTGCCGCACGGGTGAGTGATCATTGCCGGAAGGAAGAAGCTGGGGCTGCGCAGGCTTCGCACGCGCGGTTCTCCTCCCCCCAGCTCTCTAGGCAGAGCACAGGCAGGGGGGTGGGAGAGGCTGCCCGACAGGCGGAGACAGAAACGTATTCTGGGGAAAGCCATGTCTCAGAAAAGGCAAGAAAGGCGGGTACATGTGAAAAAGACAAACGTCTCTTATTCGGGGACGGCCACCATGCCGCCACCCCACCCAGCAGGCCGCGTCTCGATATCTGCTCTGAAGCCATACGGCTGGCTTGACCTAAACATTCAGTGGGAGAAAAATGTCATCTAATGCTGCTTAGCGCGGCGGCCGGCAGGGAACGCGCTGCCCTTTGACAAACGCACTGAGGGAGAAATAGCAAAACAGAGTCCAGCCTGGATCGTCACCGTGGCTGAGACAAGCAATTGTTTTCAAGGTAAACGAGCAACCTACCCTCATGGCCGACGCCACTTAACTCTCCCGTCCTGCAAAAGCAGCACGCACCGTGCTCTGAGGACGGGCCGCGCAGATGTTCAAGCGTCAGGTCGCGGAGCGTAAGACTCAGCCCACGCCATCGTCCTCCCTGTCAGGTCAAAGGGGTTTGCAGAAAGGGTCAGGAAGACCAGGGAGAGGAACCGAATGTCACTGCATTCTCCTGGGTCTTTCGCGCTGTCATCTAAGCATTTGGGTAGGAGGCACAGGTGCGATGCCGCACAGACCGACGTGCTCCCCACACACGATGCAGGACCAGAGGCCACTGCCCAGGCTAGAGAGGCTGGTCTAGGACAAAGAACAGAAGGAAGTGCGGGTCACGCGGGACGCGGCGCTGGCTTCCAAAGAGGCACGGGCTGGGACACCGGGAGCTCCAGGAAGGCTTAGCCCGGTGGCCAGGGCCAGACTGGGAGTTGCAGGGTGGGGCCTGCTGCGTGAGCCCCCACAGCCGGGATGGCGGAGACGGAGCAGGACCGGCAGAGAGAACAGGGCTGGCCTGGCCGGGGGTGGGTGTGTTTATTGCGGTAAAATATGCGTAACATGAAATTGACCATCTCAACTATTTTTACGTGCACGGTTCAGGGCATGAAGTACGTTCATGCTGTTGTGCGGCCGTCACCACCATCCTCAGAACATTTCCGTCTCCCAAATTGAAACTCCGTCCCCCTGACACGCTAACTCCCCTCCCCTCCTCCCAAGCCCAGGCACCCGCCCTTCTGCTTTCTGTCTCTTGTGGCTTTGGCTTCTCTGGGGACCCCTCCAAGTGGGACCCTGCAGCAGCCGCCCTTTCTTAACTGGCTCATTCACTTGTCGTTTCGGCCTCAGGGCTCGTCCATGCTGTGGCACTTGTCAGAATTTCCAGAATAATATCCCATCGTGCAGATGTACTAATGGGATGACATTTGATATCCAAAACCCACTCAAGAATTTGTAAGAAATGGGTTGGCCATTTTTTGTTTGTTTTCTCCACAGTCTCCAGTGGTCCTGTGTCTGACCCTAGTTGAAGGTAAACACAAGATAACAAAATGTGACACCCTGTATTTCCAGTGTTGTGCGTGTGTGTGAGCGTGTGCGTGGGGTCACAGGTCAGGAGTCAGCTCCCAGGCCTGCTCCAGGATGGCTGGTGGGGTCCGAATCGTTTGCCCAGGGACCCCAGCCGCGGGGGGCTGCCTGCCTTGTAGGGGGTGTGACCTGGGCCTCCAGGCAGTTGTGACATCTGCTCTGGCCCCACGTCCCAGGAGCCCCCGCACAGGACGTCTGCTCTTCTCTCGGGCAAAGGGACAAGGGCCTGTCTTTCTGTGGAGCTGTGCAGATGTCCCCAGGAGACTCCTGCGAGCCCACCACGGGCAACGAATAAGCTCCCGCTGTCTCTCCCGCAGCAGCCTCACGGGCACGGTCCGACCGTTCTCCCAGAGAAGGGTTAAGGGTTACGGGAGAGTTCAAGGGCACTGCCGCCACGGCTACCACGGCCGGCGCTGCACCTGCTCTGCTCTCTGTGCCCAGGTTTCCAAGGCAAAGCCCTGAGCTTAAATTAGTGACCGTGTGGCGGACATGGACAGGTGGCGTCTGACTCATTAGCGCTGACAATTGTCAGACAATGGCCTGGGGTGCGCTTCGCTTGCAGGTGGCACGTGGACTAGAGGGGAACATGGGAGCGCCCAGCACAGCGCCTGGGCGTGCCACTGTGCCCTCGTTTACTGCTTTGCACAGGGTCGCGGCTGGCCCTAGGCTGATGCCAGGCTCCGCAGAGGGGGCTCTTTACTGGGTGGGCTCCGCTGGCCCCACCAGCCCCAGTGTTGGGCAGGTGGCCCTGTTCTCTGAAAACCCCGGTGCGGTGATAAAGCTGCAGTTCTCTGACTCCAGAGAGTGTGACAACAAACGCCAACCCCTGCTCCCTGCTGTGGCGGCCCCGGGCTGGGAGGTCTGCGGAAGGCTCCGGACTCTGGTTTCCAGCCAGGCCTCCAGGGACTCTCCCTGGCCTCAGGCTGAGCAGCTGCAGTGTGAGCAGTGACTCGCCACGTTCCAGCACTCGGTCATGCCAGCAGCACTGTCCCCAGCGGTCAGTCCCCTGGGAGGCCGGGCTCCCCTCCAAGGGTTACAGCCTGGCTCAGACACGTTCGGAAAGTCTTTTGGAATGTCTTCCAGAATTTGCTGTGTTTTGGCTATGTGGCCCGAGCCATCTGTCTCAGACACAGCAGTGGCTCTCGTCTTAGTCCTGGCCACCATCCTCAGGGTTTACTCTCAGGTGTCAACTGTTTAACCCTGATATTGGGTTTTCCTTCCACAGATAGGCCAGAGTTGTTTGGAATTTTCAGGGCCATGAGCTGCGAGATGACACTGGGAATTCAATTTTCAATGAAAGTCCAGAAATAACCAGGGGTGGCTCAGGTGGGTCACAAACCATCCCAGGAGACAGGTCCAGAGCAGGGATGCTGGGACCGTGGGCGGTGCTAGTGCACATGCCGCTGAAGAGACGTCCTAGTGCCCAGGTGGCTGGCTGCGGGAACAGGGCTCTTCCTGCAGCGCAGCTGCTACCGCGCAGCCAGCGGCCCTCCCAGCGCCTGTGCTCTGTGGAAAGGGTGAAATCGGCGTGTTCCTGGCTCTGGGAGATTTCCCAGGCAAGACAACGGCTCCTTCACCCTGAGATGCTTGGAGCTTGCGTAGGATCGCTCCCAGCCTGAGACCGGGAAACGTATTTTTAGACGGGAGGGTGTGCGGGCGGGAGGAGGGGCAGGTGCTGGGGAACGTCTGACAACTGGCTCTCCAGAAAAAGCTCCGCAGATAGGTGTGTGGACGGATGGTAAATCTCTCCGATAGAGGGGGTGTGGAGCCACAACGCACAAACAGAAAGCAACGTGCCGTGAGGCCAGTGATTCCCGCAGGATGCATTTGCCGATTTTTCCCAAACTTTTGCCTCTGGTGCAACTGACCCAAGATTTGACAAACGGAGCTGTCTTCCCACCTGCCCACTGTGGTGTGTCCAGGAGCAGGGGTGGGGGACGCCCTGGGTTGCCCACAAGAAATAATGTTCAGAATTTTCTGGGCGTGCCTGAGCTTGCTGGCTCTGTCATGGGTGGTCAGCTCACAGTCCCCGTCCCCAGTTTGGGGAGACGAGGAGTGTGTTGGTAATGTTGCTTCCCTGGAAGTGCCCTGGTGGCTCCCAGCTGTTGGATGGCTTTGGGACATCAGAAAAAGATTCAACTTATCACTCAGAAAAAGATTCAACTCATCACTCGCCATCTAGTGTAATTCCTAATAATGAATTAAAGGGAAATTCTTGCAAATTACAGGGAAGATGGACCTGTCTTGGGCCCCCTGGGCCCAGTGCAAATTATGGGGCCCACTTAATAAATATTCACACGAGCGCCAACCCTCTACCACAGGCTTTGATCTGTCTGTGTTGCAGAGAATTCCACAGCACTCAGAGAACAGAGAGGAATTTAAATATTTCTTTCTCCACCCAGCCCGGATGCGTCTGACTAGCAGGCTGGTTCACGATTTCAGCGTGTGCCTCGAGCCCACATGCGGTTATTTTAAGCTCCTGCTTCTCTTTGTAAACACAGTGCCTTGCTCCGCAGTTACCCACCAGCCGGCTACGCTGGGGGGGCCTCAGGTTATCACAGCTCGCCCTCGACTCTGCTAGAATTGGTCGGTTTGGAAATCCAGTCCATTTGGAATACACAGACATTTGTCACCTTGTTTTTTTGTTAATACAGGAATGAAGTTCACAGCGAATTAGTGGAAAAGCAATCTAAATATTGATGTGAATCATTTTATTTACATCATTTATGTCTTATTTTATATAACAATACATTACTATGTAGCACTATGCACACAGACACAGGCGGGCACACCCGCAGCTGCATTGCCAAGTGGCTCTGCCATCCTGAAAATCGCGTCACTTAGGAGCCAGGTGGGGATGTGCCCTGCAGGGCCCTGGGCCCTTCACAGACAAGCTCCAGGGCAGTGGCCACGGGGCAGAGGAGGGACTTGCCCATCAGGAATCAGGTATGCCCAGGCCTTAGGCCACGTGTCACTTAGGATTGCATTTGGCTGCAAGTGGCAAGTTCACACACCCACACAGGGACACACACAGGGGCACACAACACGTGCACATGTGTGCACACACGCACACACCCGTACCTTAGACACAATCACAGGGCAGCAGCCCGGGCTGCTACATTGGCCCCAGGAGCTCCAGGGCGTAGGCGCCTCTGTCTCCCTGCTTGGACAACCTGAACGCACGCTGCCATCCTGTGTCTGAAACAGCTGCCAGGCTGGAGCGGGCACGCCTGGGTTCCAGCGGAAGACAGGATCGGGAGGAAGGCCACATGCTCCACTTCTGAGCAGAGCCCTGCACAGGGGTCCCTGCCTATGCCGGGGAGACGCAGCCAGCACCCCCAGTGACGCCTGACACCTGGAGCAGTGCCAAGCCCGACTGCCGTCATCAGAACACATCTCCGTTTGTGTCCCCCACCCACAAACCTGTGACTTTTCCGTCTCTACCGGGCACTTGTCACACACCGTGGCTGCCACTCTGACAGCAAAACCAGCGTGAATTTCTTTTCTCTTCTTCGGGATTTCACAGGTAGAAGACTCGTTCTTACCTCCGATCGTAGCAACCTTAGCACACGATGTTTTCCTCCTTACTGAGTAGAGAAGGTTCACCTTCCCTTCAAGGAAGCTCTTCGCGGCTTCTCTGTGGCACATCCGAATGACCAGCACCGCCACCCTGCGTCTGGCCACTAGTGAGCAGGACGAGGGTCCCTGCGAGGCTACGGCGGTCGAGCTGATGCCCAGACGGCTGCTGCCGCTAACAGGCAGGTGTGGTGGGTGACCCGGGCGCTCCGACAGAGGGGGTTCACACCCGGGCAGGTCGGAGCAGGATGATGCGAGATTTCGTCATGCTCCTCAGGATGGCATGTAGTTTAAAACTTAAGAATCGTTTATTTCTGGAATTTCCATTTAGTAGTTTTGGACCTTGGTTGATCTCGGGTATCTGAAACCTCAGAAGGTGAATCCATGGGTGGGGGCGACTGTTGTCATTTATGACCCTTTCGCACGTGCGCTGGACATGCTCAGTATCGTAGGCGGCGTGCTGCCGCAGGCTGGCGGCTTAAACAACAGGAATTCGTTTCTCACAGGTCCGAGCTGGAGGTCCAAGACCAAGGTGCGGGCATGGTCCGGTGAGAACATGCAAGAATCGGGGGGCCTGTGTCTCTCTGCTTGGGCCGCAGACGGCAGCTCCTTGCTGTGCCCACGCACGGCTGCCTGTCCCAGGGGTGTGCAGGGGGAGAGAGGGATGTGCTCCGACCCTTCCTCTTCTTACAGGGACACTAACATCGTGGGGTTCTGCCCTCATGACCTTGTCTAAACCTCATCGCCTCCAAAGCCCCCTCCTCCAAACACCATCCCTTCGGGGGTTAGGGCCTCAACGTGTGAGTTTGGGGGGCCCCGTTCAAGCTACAGCCCTTAGCCCCAAGGGAGGCTGGGGGAGCCGTCCTCCCAGGACGCCCCATGCCCGCTGCAGTGTGGGGTCTTACTGCTGGACGGAGGGTGAGACTCTACGAGGGCTCCAGCAGGACCTGAGTCCTTCCAGCCGAAAACTCCATCCCCCACCCCCCACCCTCTACTGCTGAATTAATTAGGTAAATTAACTTCCATTTTCTGATTTCTAGGCTCCAACCACAGGTAGGTTTGCAAAATGCTTTCCATACGCACAGTTATTCACTAGGAGCTATTTTTCTGTTCAGTTTAAATGTGTGACTTGTCAGGAGACTCTTATCAAGAGAGACTGGGGTAGAGCATTAGAGAGCCCGATAGCACTGTATTGATGACAAGTTGTAACAATCAAGTTATTTGCAGGCATTATTTTCTCTGCTTTCCCACGTCTATTTTTATTT
>RJWJ010021572.1:0-27728 GCA_004363605.1 Indri indri | reverse complement strand
GTCTACACAAAAACATATACACAAATGTTCATAGCAGCATTACACATAACAGCCAAAAAGTCGAAACAACCCAAATGTCCATCAACTAATAAACTGATAAATAAAATGTGGTATGTCCATACAATGACATAAGGACTGACATACGCTACAACATGGATGCACCTTGAAAAAACATTGTGCAAAGTGAAAGAAGCCAGACACAAAAGACTACATATTCTATGATTCTATTTATATGAAATGTCTAGAATAGGAAAACCGATACAGACAAAACAGATTCACAGTTGCCCAGGGCTGGTGGGTGGAGTATTCTGAGGGGAAATGAGAAGTAACTGCTAATGGGTACAGTCTCTTTTTAGGGTGTTGTAAATGTTCTAAAATTGATTGTGGTGATGGTTGCACAAGTCTGTGAATATACTAAACACCATTGAATTTTACACTTTAAATGTGTGACTCTGCTTAGCACAGCAGAGTCAGTACTCAAAATACATCTGAGTCTAGAGTACATGCTCTTACCCCTGACCCAGGCCCCCAGAACCAGCAGCTTCAGACTGTTTCCTGCAGAGGCACCGAGGGAGGGAGGAGCAGCAGCCTCGGTCCACCCTAACGGCAGTTCTTGTTTCCATGGAACAAACAAGGAATTCCTCCCCCTGGGAGACGTGGAGCCCTGAAATGTCTCGTAGTTGAGGAAGGCTTTATATACGGTACTTTCATGAGCGGTTTATCTCTGGTGAGTCATTAAGTGGACTTAGGGATAACCAACCACCCATTCTCTCTCTTAATTTTCAAAGCACTTTCTCATTCATATTACTCGATCCTCATGAACACATGATGATATCCTTCTATGACAGAGAACAAATGGAGGCTCAGGAGGGTCCAGGGGCTTAAAGCCAAACAGGTGGTTCCTGACAGAGCAGGGATAGACAGCAACACCCTTGGCAAATGCTAACTGCGCATTTATTTGGGGCCAGGCCTAGAGGTAGGCTCTGGGCCACAGAGGGCCACTGGCAGCATGACTCCAGGCTGCGTCACTAACTGGAGGATGGGAGCACAGTGGCCATGGGCAGTGAAGAAGCCGATTCATCCTTGCCTAATGGCCAGCCCACTGCTCCTTCCACACCCCGGTTGGTGGCAGAAGTCAGGAAATTTCCTAACCACAGAGATGCTTTCATGGTCTTACCTAGACCGTCGTTGGTGCCCATCAGAAGCAATGTTGTTGGCAACTATGAGCAACAGCAGTGCCCGCTAGCCTAACGAGTGGTGAGGAGCAGGCTCCGCAGCCAGACTGCCTGGGTTGTAGTCCTGGCTCTGCCACCAGCCAGCTGTGTAACCAGGGCGTGCTGACTACCTTCTCTGTGCCTACGTTTCCTCGTAATAAAATAAAAATGATAGTTTTGTCCTCCTCACAGGTGCAAGTGAGAACGAAATGAGTTAATATGTAAAAAACACTTAGAACAGAGCCAGTTGCATAGTTAAGTGTTTGATAAATGTTAATTATTAGAGAAAATGATTTCAATGCCACACAGCTGTAGAGCACTTTACCCTTACAAAGTTCACATGCATACAAGAATCTTATTTGCTCCCCATAGCAATCCTGAGAGATATGATAAGTGATCCAATCTCCTTTTTATAGCTGAGGAGTTGACTCCAAAGGACTGTCTCACAGCCATTCAGCTAGTAAAGTGCAGAACTGGGGCCAGAACCCTAAGTCCAAAACTCTTTCCACCTCACACGGTGTCTGGGAGGTGTGTCCAGGAGCGGGAACACATGTGCCAGTTGAGCTACTTGCCCTCCCAGCACAGTTGGCAGAGGCTGGGAGTGAAGCCCACATTTCTGATCCAGGGCACTGCCAGTTGGGCACAGCGACTGACCCCTGACCTTGCCCCTCCACACTCTGCTGAGCCAGCAAGCGGATTGGTTCAGGATGCTGGAACACGTCAGGGTTGACCCATCGCTCCCCCGAGCAGCAAGGGCCCACGTGGTCTCCCCAGGAAGCCAGGAGGGAAGTCTGCTGGGAGCATCCTCTGTGTGATTTCCCATCACCTCCAGAACTATGGCTCCACCTTCTTTTTCCTCACAGTTGCAGTCAAAGGGCAGCTGGAAGGACCGGGGCCACGGGCATTTTTAAGGAAAGCCAATTTGTACCCCAAGGTCTCCTTACCTGCAAGGTTACCAGCAGCCCCCGTTGGCACAACCACCTCCACAGCAGGTAGGGGGTGTGTGTCCAAGGACGGCGCACACCGGAAGTAAGCAAAGAAGTGATGGGCCATTTGCACAAGGACCCGGGACCAGTTGATTGAATTCAGGCTCATCAGATGGTGCTTCTTGACAAAAGCCACATCAGCAAACACAGCCTTGATTGGCTCATCAAGCTCGTCGCTGTTTCCCTCCACTGCCAGAGGAGAGAGGAAAGGGCAGCTGTCAGGAGCACGAGGGACCCCCGGCAGTCAGCACTGCCTGCAACAGGGCCTTCCCAGGTGAACCCATCCTCCTGGGACTTTCAAGAGCCTTGCTTTCTTTACCGTCATGTGACTTTATAGACATGATATTAAGCTCCTCAAGGACAGAAACCATGTCTCAGATTCCTGTGTTCTGCCCTAGCTTGGAGAGAACAGAAAATGTAGCCAGAACCAGTTCCAATGTTTCTACCATTACGTAAAATAAAATATCAAATGTCAACCTTCTGGGATATTGGGGAAGAATTCCTCATTGTATTCCATGCCCACTTCCCCCACTCTTCTGTAGAGGAGGAAGAACCGTATACCTGGCTGTGAGATGGGGAGAGGCTGAGCCTTCACTCCACAGTCCTCTATCAGGGGTCAGGGTGGAAGTAGTCACGGTTCCCCTGTGGTTTGCCCTCTGCCCTCATTTAGATCACACAGGTGGGTGATCTGCTCTCTGCTCCTACATGGCAGGTAAGCTTGTAGAGGCAGAACTTCTCCTCCCTGAAGCTGGGTGTGTATGTCAGCTTAACTTATGGGTGAATTACTGGGTAAATTTACGGGTGAACTGTCCACTGTTCCAAGTTATAGTCCCCAGTCTGGCTCAACCAGCAACCAAGCCAATATTGGTCTCTTAATTGATACCACAGTCTATTTCTCCATGGGATCCATACTTGGAGGAGAGACAGGTGAAATATACTGGGGCAAGTAGCACAGTACCAGTGAAAGTACCAGAGCAGGCATTAAGGCTGTTAACCACTCTGCCCTTCCCCACTGTGTAGCAGCAACAAGGCTGAAGGACTGAGTCTGGAACCACATGTGAACCCTGAACGACCTGAGCCAGTCGTGATGATCCTGTTACTTTGCCAGGACCAAGCCAATCAGTGCCTGACATTCCCACAGAGTTAGGGTTGGCTGGGAGCCCACCCCGTCTTCAGACTTCCAGTCATAGAATCTGGAAAATATTCTTGTTTAAGCTGGTCTGAGCTGGATTTTCTGTTACTTTTAGCCAAAAGCTCCCAAATAATATAATCAATAATCAGTAAGTACCTAGCACTTGCAGATTATTCTGTGCTTAAGAAGAACAAAGTATACAATGCATACAGAAATTAATGACTTTATAAACCCCATCAGTGTCCACAGACAATAATCCAGGTGGTCCATCCTACTTGGGCTCACCAAAATGCAGCCCAATATGGGCAGTTACCAAGGCTAATGTGTAAGGTTTTGTCAACAACCACATTAGCTAAACCATGGACTTTTCCCTGGAATGTGTATGCACTTGCTAAAGAATAGAGGGGAGGGGGCTTTTTGCTTGCTCTTAAATAAATCAACAACGGATATTTATGCTACTCCCATAGGTCAGGTTTTTTGTTGTTGCTGTTTTTTGCTGTCCTCCCAGATGAGTGACCAACCAAGGCAGGCCACCTGGACAGCCTGCCCAAGGCCACAGTGTACAAACCACAACCAAGCCCCTCCTTGCAGCTACCTGGGGTCCAGTGGGGTGTGAGAAGTGGAAATAAAAATGTACAGCTCCACCCATACTCACCCAGTCTCTCTCCACTCTCTATCCCCATAATGATTAAATCCATTTGGAATAGATGGCCTGGCATTAAAGGAGATGGTTTCTGTCTTTCTCCAAATACAAAATGCAATGATTCTTATCATGTGGCTCAGAAAGGGGTATAACTCATGATGGTACCACGAGTAGCCTCCTGTTTTAAATACTTAGACCTGCTAACCAAGTGCATGGCTTAGTTGTTCCTATACTGTAAGGGAGTATGTGAACTGTCAACATATAATAACGTATTCTCTTAAAACAATTATTTAACGTGTTGGTGTCCTCTAAACTTCAGTGCCCTGGAACACAACTCAAGTCACTTGGCTTGGGATATGGCTCTGCATGGCTGCCTACATACACGATGCCAGCATGTTGAACCTGCATGGAGGTGACATTCTTTGGCATTCTTTTAAACCTGCACTTCCTATGTCATACTGTTGATACTGGTTTATGCACCTGTTACTTCCAATAATTTATGAGACTACGTAGCCAGAAGCCTGCGTAGAGCTAAGCCAAGGCATATATACCAACCTCAAAATATTAATGGTGGAGGAAGGATGGTTAGCTAGTTAATCGAGCAGTTTTGTCCCAGTCCATCTCCCAAAACAAAACCAATTAAGGCAGGGCCACACTGTCCCTATGGCCTCTGCCTCAGCACCCACCTTCAAACACATGGACATTCTCCTTCAGCACTGTTGTCATCTGGAGCTCTTGAATCTTTGAGCAGCGACCTTTGGGCAGCAGAACGATGATATCCACATTCTTTGCCCCTTGAACACTCTCAATGGCAGCACTCCCTGTATCCCCAGATGTTCCTGGATAGGAAGAACAGAGAGCCCTTCCCTTCAAAACAAAGGGAATGGAAAAGGGAACAAAACGGCCCTTAAAGCCTTGTTGCCAAATGCGGCAACATCTATTTCAAATACCTTCAGGATAGGAACCTAGTACTTAACCTAGGGTCCATGGATCTATACATAAAATTCAGAATGTTGAACGTGGTACCACATAATCTTAAGTATTTTGTGAATTTATAAATATTATTCTGAGAAAGATGCATCAGACTAACAAGGGGTCCATGGCGCAAGAAAAGGTGAAAAGGTTAGGAACCCTGCTCTAGAAGAGCCGACAGCACAGTCCCTGAGCAGCTCAATGGAGGGTGTCCAATAAGTGGACACCCTACACTTGGGGCACTGCCGGGCTCCTCATGCATGCCCACAGCACCCACCTACCACCACGGTGACGTGCTTCTCCCTCTTCCCCAGGAAGTACTGCAGAAACTGTGCTGTACAGCACAGGGACAGGTCCTTGAATGCATACGTGACCCCATGCCACAGCTCCAACACGTTCAGCCCATTCCTCAGCCTAGACAGATGGACCACTTCTTTGTGGCGGAATCTGCTGAAGGCGCGGTCGATCAGATCTGTGAAGGTGGAGGGGATTGGACAGTAGATGAAGGGCATGATCTCTTCCCTCAAGTTCTCTCTCAGTCTCTTGAACACTTTGGAATTTAAAGTTTCCCAGCTCTTGCTACTAGGTAAAAAGACCAGCAATTTTAATCTTCAATGATATCATTTATGAATATAATTGTATAAACCTAGAAAAAAGTCTAGAAAGACAAGCACCAAACTTCATAGATTCCTCATAGTGATTTCCCCAGAAATCAGAATTGGTTCTACAAGACTTTCATTTTTCACTTTATACACTTCTTCACTGTTCGAATTTCTTATAAGCATGTATTCCAAGAGAGGGTCAATTAAATAGTTTTATAGCAAATCAACATCTCATCTAATTTTCCTTCCTAAAGATAGGAAGCTTTTTGTTTGTTTGTTGCATTACTAAGTCTCACACCTGTGATGCCAAAACTTTCGATGGTTGATATACAATCCTACCTAAAGCAGGGCAGTCTAGAATAGGGCTTCTCAAACCTTCATTGGCAAACTAAGCATCTGGGATCTTGTTTAAAAAAAGCAGAGTTCAGTTCAGCAGGTCTCATGGAACCTGAGATTTCTAACAAGTGCCCAAGCAATGCCATCACTGCTGGCCACTGGACCATGTTTTGAGAGATCCTTTCTCCTCCCCAACCCAAAACATCCATCATTACATTATGGATTTTATTCTTGCCAAAGTGTGTTCCATGGACCAGCAGCACCAGTACTATTTGGACACTTGACAGAAGTGCAGAATTTTCAGGCCCACACCAGACCTACTGAATCAGAACCTGCATTTTAACATGATCCCCAGGGGAATTCATCTAGGCACATTACAGTTTAAGACAAGCTGCTCCAGGACACTCTCAAAGTCCCTCCTGGAATTACCATTCAAGGAAATAAAATAGCAATCCGGGGGTTTGGTTGCTTTATATGCAAGAAGGAAATACCCCAACATTCGAGCCACTCAAGAATGATTGTGAAATCCCTACACTAGAAGAGGTTTTTTTCAAAAAATAAAGGAAAAAATTTTCTGAAGATCATTTCAGCATTCATCTCTCTGGAGGTGGGAGCTGGAATAGATGAACTCTTTCAGGATACTTCCAATTCTGGGATTCTAGAGTCAGGAAAAAAAAAAACCAAAGTTTGGAAATATGTCTAGAGACTTCCTGGGAGCTGGGTGATGGATTTATAGCTCTGTGAGGGCTGGGCTGGCAGAGGCTGGGGGAGTGGAAGTAGGAATTGGAGTGCTCACCATTTACGTCATCTCTTGGAATGAGCTCAGGCCCGATGAAGAGGGTGCACAGCTCCTTCACCAGGCCAGGATAGGAGAGTGTGCTCCACTGACTCAGGGTCTCTTTGTCCAACTGTGGGAGTTCCTCAGGCATGAAGAGGCCCCCATCCGATGCATAACCAGAGAAGAGGGCCCCCTCAAAGTTGACCCGTGGGGCCATGCCCCGGGTGCTGACATACCACATGATGCAGGAAGCCTGCAGAGGGGACAGTTCCAAAGACATCTTGTCTCCAATTTCCCAAATTCTGTGGGGTGAAGCTGAAGCCTGCACAAGCCCCTGAGCTGGCCTCTGGACCACCACTCCAGACATGTCCTAGACCTGGAGACAGGAGCCCTGTCTCAAGTCTCATGTTAGCTTCATCTAGGACTGTGCAAATTGTGACTCCTTCCAATCCAAATGAGGCAATTCCTCTGGCCTACTATCTTGCAGGAGAAAGTATTGGAGCATGCCATGACAAGAGAAAGCTTGGTCTTCACTGGTGAGAAATGAGGCCTTATAGTGGGGAAAGATCACAGCAATAGTGGGCAACCGTCATTGTGACATCCCTCCTGATAAGGAGAAGACCGATATACCTGATCATACGCCCCTTTGAGAGATGTCTGGGACCACTTTTGCTCAAAAAATAACTGACTTCAAACATTATTTAGGGATACTGCCTACAACCCAGTAGTTCTCAACTCTGGTAGTTTATTGGAATCAATCTGGGAGCTTTAAAAAAATATACCTACCTGAGACCCGACCTGGATCAATTAAGTTAGTCTCTAAAGGAAAGGCTCCTCAAGTGAGTCCAACGTACAGCCAGGGTTGAGAATAGAGTGACTAATTCATCCCAGTTTGCCTGGGACTTTCCTGGTTCTAAACTGAAAGTTCCAAGTCCTAGGAAACTCCTCAATCCTGGGTGAAC
Source organism: Indri indri (assembly GCA_004363605.1). Lineage (NCBI taxonomy): Eukaryota > Metazoa > Chordata > Mammalia > Primates > Indriidae > Indri > Indri indri. The sequence continues at coordinate 20,103 of RJWJ010021572.1, read as the reverse complement.
TAGGAATGACTGGTTATCTTAGTCCGTCACCAGTGCCCTACCTCAGCCTAACCCTAGAAGGGTAGTTAAGAGTGCTGAGGGCAGCCCTCTATCCATAGGTAACTGGTCCTGCATAGACTCAGAGCTCTCTGGTTCTTTGGGTGGGGGGAGTCCCAGGGCACCCCAGGCTTAACCTTGGTCACATTGCCACATCGGTTAGGTTCCTAGGAACCAGGTGTCTTGTCATGTTGTTGTGCTTGATGTCTGAACACCTCTCCCTGGATCATGGTGGTGAATGTAGGGGCTCTGCTTTTAAAGCCCCACAGTAACCCTGGGAATGAATTTGACTAGACAGAGCTCTCAGTACCAGCTTGGACTCCTCTATGCCAGGGCAGGAGGGGAACCCTTGCCCTCTGGGGGCAAAGCCACCCGAAGCTCTCCACCTACAAGTAGGGTATGAGCTAGCATTGACCTGGAGGAATTCTGGTTTTCTGGGCTGTGGCTATGATACCTGTGGGCCAGTGCGAGTCCTACATGGGCTGCCACGAGCCACTTCCCTGGCCACAAATACAAGTGTATCCCACTTAAAGACACAGACAAACTTAATCGTCCAAACTATGAATCTTTTGAAAGTGAAAGGGGATACTGTTATGCTGGGACAATGGGTAAAAGCTAGAACTGCCTCCTGCAAACTGGGAAATATTATCACCTTGTATAGGAGTCCACGTCAAAGAAATGAAATCAAGGTAACTCCAAAAGCCAACTGCAGGGGGTAAGCAAAGCAGGCACAGTATTTCACAAAACAGAACCAGGGTCGGGGGCAGGGGCTGGTAGTGCCTTCAATCAAGAGAGGAATTTCTGCAATTCTGTGGTAAGAGTTAGAGCCAATGCAACTGCCCAAGACCCTGGAGTAACAAGAAGGCTTTGCCAGGCCACTTCATGGATCAGACTAAAGAAAATGTTACAACTGAGTTGACAAACTGCTGCAGGAGTGAGGGCAAGGGCAGGCAGGACTGCAAGGAACAGCAAAAGAAAGCATTTCTGGAATGCCCTTCCCTGGATGGGGGACCACATCACACCTGGGGCACTGGGGAAGGAGGATGTGGACAAGCTGTCCGGGAACAAAGGCGAGGAGCTGGCCTGATTAGCACACAGACTCATGCTCCTCACAGGGGCTGGGACTGTGTCCCTGCTCTGTCCAGTGAGCTCCAGGAATAGCATTCCCAGGCCAAAAGCCAAACCTATGGAGAAACATATCTTTGGGTTCAATACAAAGTCAAGGAAAGAGAGAGGCCCAGAGGTAGAATTAGCTGATCCAGGAGGTGGTGGAGGAAGAGAATCCAGCACTTTCGTTGGGCTACAAGTTGCATGAGGGGCTGCAAGCATTGGATGGGGGCCTGGACTAAGTGACCTCTAGGGTTTAATATTATTTTTCCCTGTGACTCCTCTGGACCCTATTCCAGAGTGGAGACAGGTGGGAAAAGTCTCTGACCAATAACCAGGATAAAAATGGAAACAGGCTACCTCCCACGAAGGCTGGGGGTGGAAGTAGGGGAAGCGGACGTTTGAGGAAGGCTCCTTGGTGTGGCTCAGGGAGATGGAGAGATTTTCTGAAACCAGGTGGGGCAGGGAAGACTTTTACCCCAGTGGCCAACTGCGCCCGCCCGTCGGGGTGGAGGCCGGCCCTGAGCTCTCTAAGATCACTGGGCTCCAGTCCTGCGGCGGAGGAGGGCGGTCTAAACCCGCAGGGGCCTGCCGGGACCCTGAAGCTCCTCCACTCCCAGCCGCCGAACACACCGCAGCCTTCTCAGTTTCGGGGCCCTCCGAGACCACCCCAACCCCGCGGAAGGCGCAAAGCATCGGAACCCGGGTTCCCCTAAGTCCAGCGACCGAACTGGAGCTTCCAGAAACGAGCGGGGCGGCCCGCGCAGCCGCGCCAGGTTCCAGCCTGAGCCGAGCCGCGGAGCTCCCAGAGCTCCGGAAGCTCCGCCGCCGCGACCCCAGGAGGGCGCGGCCACACGGCGGGGCGGCCAGCGGTTACCGAGTGCGGACGCGGGGCACAGCGGGGCTGCCCGGGCTGCGGACGTGCGCTCCAGCCCGACTCTGTGCGCGCCACGGCGGCTTCGCCTCCAGACTTCCGGTCAGACGCCGCTGGCGCGGGTTTAAACGCCCCGGGGGTGGGGCGGGGGCGGAAGAAAGGACGAGGGAAGCCGAGCAGGAGAAAGCGAATGATAAAGAGAAAGGACGCCCTTTGCTCCTCCCTCCTGCTTTTCAGGCACTTTCCTAAACGCTTTATTCACATTCAGGCTGTGAATCTTCACTGCGAGGCTGTGAGTACCACAAAACTTCACTTTGCAGATTAGAAAAAGGAGGGCAAGGTGGGAAGGAAGGCCCTGCCTTTGTGCTTCATTCCTCTCTGCAACGTGAGAGAGCTGGGCAAACGCCTTGGTTCTCAAACTGGGGCCAGCATGGCAGGAGGTCAGAACTCACACGGGATAGGTGGCATCAACTCAGCTAAAAAAATTCCTTATATTTTTTGAGGAACACTTTTAATTAATCATTAATCTATTCTAGAGTAAAAGCTTGCCCCCCTCCATTCGTTTTTAAGAGAAAAAGCAAGAACTTGAAAAAAAAAAAAAAACCTCCAGAATGCCCAAATGCCCCCAGATTCACATACATCCTCCTGGGTCCCATCCCACTGAGGTGGCAGAGTTTGAGGAGCTGGACTGGACAGGCGCGGGTAAGGTTTAGTCCTAGCTCTGGGCTGGGCCTGGTCGTGGTGGCAATCCTAGCTGGGCCTCAGGCTGCCCTCTGGTTGCCTTTTTCCCCCCTTTCTTCCTCCTATTTATGACATCCTTCTAAACTTGTGATCTCTGCTTACTTAAGTTACCCACTCTCCAAACTTTGGCCCACACGTGGTGCCCACTTGCCAAATCCACACAAGTGCATTGACTGACCCTAGTCTGTGTGGGTCTCAGGTTCTAGAAAGAAAGAAAGGGGGAGAGGCCCCAGGAGCTGGGGCCTGGGACTTCATGTCATGGAGTTCACACAGGGGTGTGTGGGGGGCCATCCCCAGACAAGGGCATAGGCCAAGCAGAGACCCCCAAAGGGTTTGCATCCCCTCCATCAGATGTGCTTAATCACTCAGAGGCCAGGGAAACTGAAGCCCGTGGCAAAAATGCTGTAAGATTCATCAGTGTTTATTAGAGTGCTCATAGCTAACTGGGTGAAGTCTGTGTAGCCATCACAAGGACAGAGGTCCCTTCCACAGAGCTCTCCCACTTGTCCCTCTGCCAGACTCACACAGGCCTACAGGACTTCTTCACAGTTCTGTGGGCAAGAGGGGCGGCCAGAAGCTCTTCCATGAATTGTAGTTTGACTCCTCAGAAAAGAGAGGAGCAAAAGGCTCAGGGAACAACAGGTTTAATTCGTGAGAAATCCCTGCCTGGGACATTCACAACAGTGCAGCTACAGAAAACAGAAACATCTGCATGGCCCATGAGGAACACAGAATTCTGAGAGCCACGCAAGAACAGTAGGAATATGGAGTTCATGGAGACTTCTGCATTGTGTCTACATTTAGTTTTTATAGGATTAAGAACTGCTTTTATTGTTTTCCCTTTTAGACCTTATTGGTTAGAGTGCTTAGCAGTCTGTGGCTTTGAAGCCATCAAGCTACAAAGCAAAGCTGAAGCAGGCACCCCAGGGTCCTTGCCGTGCGTACTATTTCTTCTGTGTGACCCAAGCAGAGCTATCTTAAGGGAGGCTTCTCCAAGGCTGTGCAGAGGGACAATATACCTTTGTCTCCATGCACTGGGACATGGGAGTTAGGGACCAGAGTCCTTGCTGAGGATTAGGAAACACAGAACCTGGACTGCTGGAGAAAAAAGCAGACTGCCTCCAGCCTTTATGCAGGGCAGAGGCCAAAATGCAGGCTTCTGGTGCCCAAGCTGGGCAAGGACAGCAGGGCAGAGCGGAAAGAAAACGATGTTCCAAGTTAGGACAAACCTGTTCTCTCTGAGCATTTTTGACCTCCTAAATTAACAACCCATTGTTTTACCAAATATACTGGTGATTATTTTTGCAGATGGGGTAACATTTAAGCTCAAGTACCCTGAATCACACTCAGATCACTTCTTGAGTTCCTGACTCTATAACAAGATTCCAAATAAATAGTCCCAAATTATCAAGCAAAAACTGACTTGCATAATTTCTACTGCCTGTTTTACAGAAATGGACGAGCTAATCCTAAAATTCATATGGAAGTGCAAGGGACCCAGAATAGCCAAAATAATCTTGAAAAAGAAGAACAAAGTTGGAGGACTCATACTTCCCAGTTTTAAAACCTGGTACAAAGCTATAGTAACCAAAACAGGCTGGTACTGGCATAAGATAGACAAATAAATCAATGGAATAAAACTCATACTGATTTTTGACAATGGCGTGAAGACCATTTAATGGGGAAAGAATAGTCTGTCAACAAATGATAATTGGACAATTGGATATCTACATGCAATGAGTGAATTTGGACCCCTGCCTCACACCATATGCAAAAATTAGCTCAAAATGGATCAAAGACTTGAATATAAGAACTAAACTATAAAACTCTTAGAAGAAAACATGCGTTTAAATCTTTGTGACCTTGGCACATTTGACAAAAGGGAAAATAGATAAAATGAACTTCATCAAAATTAAAACTTGTGCATTATAGGATTCTATTAAGAAAGTGAAAAGAGGCTGGGTGTGGTGGCTCATGCCTGTAATCCTGTCACTCTGGGAGGCTGAGGTGGGAGGATTGCTTGAGCTCAGGAGTTCAAGACCAGCCTGAGCAAGAGTGAGACCCTGTTTCTACTAAAAAAAAAAAATAGAAAAAAATAGCCAGGTGTGGTGGCATGCACCAGTAGTCCCTGCAACTCAGGAGGCTGAGGCAGGAGGCTCGCTTGAGCCCAGGAGTTTAAGGTTGCTGTGAACTAGGCTGACGCCATGGCACTCTAACCCAAGCAACAGAGTGAGACTCTCCCAAAAAAATAAATAAATAAATAACGTGAAAAGACAACCTAAAAAATGGGAAAAAATGGTTGCAAGTCATATATCTGATAAGAACCTAGTATCTAGAATATACAAAAAGCCCTTACAACTCAATAGTAAAAAGACAACCTAATTTTAAAATGGACAAAGTATTTAAATAGACATTTCTCTAAAGATATGAAAATGGCTAATAAGCACTTAAAAAGATGTTCAAAGTCATTCGTGATTAGGGAAATGCAAATCAAAACGACAGTGAGATACCACTTTGCACCTGCTAGGATGGCTAAAATCAAAAAGAAAGATAGCAAGTGTTGTCAAGGATGTGGAGGTATTGGAATCCTCATGCATTACTGGTGGGATGTAAATTGGTACAGTCACATTTATTTATTTATGTATTTCTTTCATTTTTTTTTTTTTTTTTTTTTTTTTTTTTTTTTTTGGAGACAAGGTCTCATTCTGTCACTCAGGCTGGAGTGCAGTGGTGCAATCATAGCTCACTGCAGCCTCCAACTCTTGCGCTCAGGGGATCCTCCTGTCTCAGCTTCCCCAGTAGCTAGGACTACAGGTACACATCATCCCACCCAGCTAACTTTTAAAACTTTTTTATAGAGATGGGTCTCCCTATGTTGCCCAGGCTGATCTTGAACTCCTGGTGTCAAGCGTTCCTCTTACCTCGGCCTCCCAAAGTGCTGGGATTACAAGGCATGAGCCACTATGCCTAGCTGGTTCAGCCACTTTGGAAAACAGTTTCATAGTTCCTCAAAATGTTAAACATAGAATCACTATGTGACCCAGCAATTCCATTCCTAGGTACATACCCAAGAAATTGAAAACATGTTCATACAAAATATTGTTCATGAAGGTTTATAGCAGCACTATTCATAATAGCCAAAAAGTGAAAACAACACTAATGTCCATAAACTGATAAATGAATAAACAAAATGTAGTGTATTCATACAATGGAATGTTATTCATCCATGAAAGGAATGAAGTACCGATACATGCTACAACATGGATGAACCTTGAAGACATGCTAAGTCAAAGAAGCCTGACATAAAAGGCTGTGTATTGTGTGGTTCTACGTATATGAAATATCTTGGAAAGGGTTGTGCTGCTGCCACTGGGAGAACAAAGCAATCCGAGAATGATTTTGACTCAGACATGACTAATTCATCAGTAAACAGCTTTAGAAATCATTTCTAAAAACTCAGAGAAGAACAACAAAGCCTCTTGCATTGCTTCTCATATGTATTAATTATGTACTCTTTCCTTCTGTTCCAAATAAATTCTTCCGTGGCTGAATTTATTTGGAATAGCAGTGAATAGTCATGCAGAATTAATTCAGATTAGAGATGCCTTTTAATATTCTGATATCTAGTTTTACTCAATAAGTTTGAGAAACCAGCAGAATACATTTGAGAAGGGTACAAATAGTTCTGTAGTTATTTTTACTTCTGGTGCTGTTCTTTTACTATCTGAGCAGAGCGTGTGTTTATACGAGATGTTTGTTGTAGGGACTGGGTGCTGGTTTCTCAGTCATGTGTTTTTCCTTACCCTGGTCCATGAGAAGCATTGCTGTGTGTGCATGAAAGCATCTGTGCCAAGTTCAAAGGTACTTTTATTCATGCAAATAGGAAAACCATGCCTACCCAACTATCCCCACTGAAACAGAATTAAGTAAAAGTAAGTTTGCATCCCCAAATTAGGAGTTTTATGGGCTGCTGGTACATCTGCTCATCTTCCCTCTGGAGAGAGATTACTCATTATCATATCTCCTCCAAGGGACAGGGGAAGGTATAGCTAGATTGATTACCCTAGAAGGTAAGGAATGTCCCCAGGAAAGAGAAAGAGAGGGATATAATTCTCCAAATCTCTCGGGAGGTCTCTACCTTTAGGGAGACACTATCACCAGTTTCCAAGGCCTTGGCAATTCAAACATGCTTTGTTCGGAAAGACTACACCATGCAAAACTGTGAAATATTCATGAAAAGTTTTCTCCCAACACCTGGAGGCACAGCGGCCACCTTGCACCATGAGGAGGAAAGACAAGTTAATGATGAAGGAGCAGAAAGACGGAGCCTGGGACCTTGGTGGCTTCCTTGAGCAACTCAACAAGCCCTGTACTCGCTTGTTTAAACCTTGATTTCTCTTGCTAGGAGCCAAACAATATCCTAACTGCTATATTTCTTCTACTGGAAACTAACAGGACAAAAGACAAGCAAAAAAGAAAAGAATGTGAGGAGGACAATCATTACAAAAGAGTAAGAGTACGAAAGAGGTGCCCGTGACATCTTCAGTGCACCACGCCCTGCACAGAACTCTTGACTCTCCCTGCTACTCTTCCCTCACTCTGTAAATGGCACCACCATTGGCTCAGTTGCTCAAGCTAAGTAGGCATTCTTGACTTTTCCCTTCCCCTTATTCCCCATATCCAATCCATCAGCAAGCCCTATGGGTTCTACCCACAAAATGTATGGTCCACTTCCACCACTTCCGTCTCCTACCCACCAACACCCTGAAGTCTCTACCCCTCCATCCTGCAGTCCATTCTCCGAGCAGCAGGGCTAGTCCAGGCACACTGGTGATTAAAGCCTCAACAGATCTTGTCACTATAGAATTCAGTTCTGAGCCCATGTGGTCCTGAGTGATTTTTCCAGTCTCACCTTGAAACACTCCAACTCTCATCTACTGTGATGATCAAGCAGCACTTAGCTTTCTTCCTTTCTAGAACAAGCCAAGCTTTTTCTTATCTCTGGGTATTGCTGTTCCTTCTAACTAAACACTGTTCTTCAGCGTTTTGTTGTTGTTTGTTTTTTGGTTTTTTTCGGCCACAAGGTCTTGCTCTGTCACCCCAGCTAGAGTGCAGTGGTGTCACCAGAGCTCACTGTAACCTCGAACTCCTGGGCTCAAGTGATATTCCTGCCTCAGCCTCCTGAGTAGCTGGGACTGCAGGTGTGTACCTCCACACCCAGCTAATTTTTCTATTTTTTTGTAGAGATGGGGTCTCACTCTTGCTCAGGCTGGTCTCGAACTCCTGACCTCCACCAACTCCCACCTTGGCTTCCCAGAGTGCTAGGATTATAGGCGTGAGCCACTGCACCCAGCCCCTAGGGTCTTCCATAATTGGCTCTTTCTCAAAACGAGGTATTGATGCCAACATCACCTTCTCAGAGAAGCTTCCCTGATCTTTTGTGCTTTCCTGTTTCTGTCAGATTACTCTTCTTAATTTCTTTATAGCACTTAATACAATCTGAAGTTGCCTTGCTTATTTTTTGTTTTTATTTACTGTCCACCCTCACTCCAACCCCCACTGGAACATCAGCTGCTTGGGAAGCAGGACCCTGCCCCACTCACCGCTGTGCCTACAGCCCCTGGGCCAAGTACCGGCCCCTGGAGCTCTTAAGGTTGGTTTTGGTAGGCATGACAGCCACCTCTCTTTTAGGAAAGAGACAGTAGATACTGTTTTATCACTTCAAAATGGCCTTAGAGCAGCCTAAGAGCCCACCTTCCCACAGTCACTCTCTATCATATCACTGTTTTACTACCTTTGTAGCACTATTGCTATCAGATTCATGTTGGCTGTCTTTCTCCCCTCTCTATTCTAATGGAAGCTCTATGAGAGCAGGGACCTTATTTGTTGTATTCAACACTTTCTCCCCAGCACCTAGAACAGTAACTGGCAACACTCAATACATGCATGTTAAATGAATGAATAAAATGCATAGAAAACAAAACTGACTTACTTAAACAGTCACCTGAATGTCTTTGGCAACTCAGCACAGAGCCAGTCTGCAAAAGTTGGTTTGACCAATATGAAATTGCACAATTGGTGGCCATGATAAACACCCCTGGAAAACAAGGGTCAGCAAGGACGTTTCAAGCTTCAGAAAGAGAACACACTTTTGTAGTTGAATACATTGAGAACTAGAAAATCTTTGGAGATTGAAGTGGTCTCAAATGCAGATAAGGAGCCTGTAGACTGTCAAGCAACCATTTCTTGGTATGTAAAGGAAGGCATGAACAAGACCTCTACCCTCCAGGAGCTCATAGTATGGGGAGCAGAAGGAGAGGGACAGACACTCAGAAATGCACAGCCCAACCGAGAAGTGCTCTACGGGAAGCAAGCACAGGCCTTGGCACAGCACAGGGAGTGGAGGGGCCAGAGAAGGTGGCCTCTGATCTAGCCTTGGCAACTTGGGTTTGTAGCCATAGGTGGAACTGCAGAGGGATTCTTGTTACCTGCCCACATCAGGCAGAAAGCTGGCTGATGCAGTGTTTGGCACCCTTCTCTCCTACATAGTACTAGCACCCTGAGCAGGAACTTTCTGGTTCCGGCAAAACCAAGGTAGTTACATTCACTGCCACTAGATGGAAGTACTTGATCAAAAGTGCTCACAACAGGTGTTTTATTGCAAATCAGCCCCAGTTCTGGTTTTGGTTTGGGGTTGGGGGGAATCCTTAGGAGTGGTAGTAGAATTTTATAGATTAAAAAGAAAATTTCCTTAATTCATTATATTGCACAGGGCATATGTAGTCATTTGCCAAAAAGGGTTAAAAAAGCAAGCAAATACTAGAGTGTATAGGCTATTATATCCATAGTAGACTGGAAATTATTGCTTTAAAAAGAGAGGGGATGGGGAGAGAAGGAACAGCAAATGTTTTCCCAGAAAATTGTCAACACTGGAATTTTTCCATGACAATTATCTTTCCTTACTATGTCATCTGCTACCACCTGGCCAGATACCAGTGTGCCCACATTAGTGATGTTATGTAATAGTTAACTTTTTTCTTGATCTCCAAGTAGCAGTATCTTCTACCACTTTTGCCTGTTCCCCCGGATCCTCCGTTAAGTAGATGATGATTGGAAAGCAGCAATTGTCTAAAATATTTGTAATATGTTAGAATCAGAAGATAGGTTAGACCTTAGCCGCATTTTACAGATGCAACAAATAAAGTTGGGATCTCATCTGCAAGGTCACCTGGCTTGCAGATGCCTTTAACAGTATAGGCATACCTTGGAGATACTACAGGTTTGGTTCCAGACCACAGCAATTAAGTGAATATTGCAAAAAAAGTGAATATTACAATAAAGAAAGTCACATGAATATTTTTATTTCCCAGTATGAATGGAAGTTACATGTAAACTGTAGTCTGTTGAGTGTACACTAGCATTATATCTAAAGAAAGCACATTAGTTTTAAAAATACTTTATTGTAAAGATGCTAATGATCATCTGAACCTTCAGTGAGTAATCCTTTTGCTGGTGGAAGAGTCTTGCCTCAGTGTTGATGGCTGCTGACTGATCAGGGTGGCCGTTGCTGAAGGTTGGGGTGGCTGTGGCAATTTCTTAAAATAAGACAACAGTGACATTTGCTGCATCAATTGGCTCTTCCTTTCATGAAAGATTTCTCTGTAGCACGTGATGCTGTTTGATAGCGTCTTACCCACCCATGGTAGAACTTCTTTCAAAATTGGACTGAGCCCTCTCAAACCCTGCCACTGATTTATCAACTAAGTTTATGTAACATTCTAAATCTTTTGTCGCCCTTTCAACAACGTTCACAGCATCTTCACCAGGAGCAGATTCCAACTCAAGAAAACACTTTCTTTGCTCATCCATCAGAGCAACTACTCACTGTTTATCATGAGATTGCAGCAATTCAGTCACATCTTCAGGCTCCACTTCTAATTTTAGTTCTCTTGCTGTTTCCTCCCCGTTTGCAGTGACTTCCTCCACTGAAATCTTGAACCCCTCAGTCATCCATGCGGGTTAGAATCAACTTCTTCCAAACTTCTGTTAATGTTGATATTTTGACCTCCTCCCATGAATCATGAATGTTCTCTTTTTCTTTTATTTTTTGTTGTAATAATTATACATATTTATGGGATACAGACTGTTATTTCAATACATGTATACAATGTGTAATGATCAAATCAGGGTACTAATTAGCATATACATCACCTCGAACATTTATCATTTCTTTGTGTAGTGAATATTCAAAATCCTCTCTTCTTTTTGAAAATGTACACTAAATTATTGTTAACCATCTGCACGCTGTTGTTTAGTGTAGCTACCTTCATCAATGTTCTTAGGTAGATCTGGGTAACTTGCTGTAGCTTTTATATCAGCACTTGTTGCTTCACCTTGCACTTTTATGTTATGGACAGCTTCTTTCCTCAAACCTCTTGGAACAAATCTCTGGTAGTTTCAAGCATTTTTTTCTGCAGCTTCCTCACCTCTCTCAGCCCTCATAGAATAGAAGAGAGTTAGGGGCTTGACCTATATTAGGCTTTGGCTTAAGGGACTATTGTGGCTGGTTTGATCTTCTGTCCAGACCACTAAAATTTTCTCCATATCAGCAATAAGGCTGTTTTGCTTTCTTATCATTTATGTGTCCACTAGAGTAGAACTTTTAATTTCCTTCAAAAGCTTTCCTTGCATTTATAACTTGGCTAACAATTTGTCACAAGAGGCTTAGCTTTTGGTCTACCTTGGCTTTCAACATACCTTCCTCACTAAGCTTAAGCATTCCTAGCTTTTGATTTAAAGTGAGAGATAAGCAATTCTTGCTTTCACTTAAACACTGAGAGGCCATTGTAGGGTTATTAATTGACCTAATTTCAGTATTGTTGTTTCTTGGGGAATAGGGAGGCCCAGAGAGAGGGAGAGAGATGGGGGAATGGCAGGTTGGTGGAGCAGGCAGAACACGTACAGCATTGAGTTCGCCATCTCATATGGGCATGGTTTGTGGTGCCCCAAAACAATTACAGTAGTAACATCAAAGATCACTAATCACAGACCATCATAACAGATATAATAACAATTTAAAAGTCTGAAATACTATGAGAATTACTAAAGTATGACACAGAGACAAAATACTATTGGAAAAAATGGCACTAATAGACTTGCTTCGTGCGGGGTTACCACAAACCTTCAATTTGTAAAAAGTGCAATATCTATGAAGTGCAATAAAGCAAAGCTCAACAAAATGACGTATGCCATAATCTCCTTTTGATAGGATTAAGAGTCTCGCTTCTTATTAACCAGGCTAGTACTATCTCCTGTTTTCATAATTTTATCTCTAGGAAAACTATACTTTAAAAAATACCAGCAGATCTTTTGTAAGGCAAAGTTATTCATTCAACAAACGTGCATTAAGCATTTGCTAGTTGCCAAGTACTGTATTAGGGTGGAGAGTCGAAACTGAGTATGGTGGTCTCAGCCTTGGAGACACAAGTGGGGGAAGCCGAGGATATTACACAACTGAGTCCCTCAGTAGAGGAATGACTTTTTTTTTTTTTTTAAAGTGAACACAAAGAACAACAAATGAAAAATTATGGAGTGTCTAATCAACATCTCTTGAGTTGGGAAGATGATACGGAGTTGAAAGTGTGCAGGCAAGGAAATGAAAACACTGAACACAGGCGAGGAGAGGCAGAGAGGCAGAAGGGGGACCTTGCAATCCAGAGAATGCGGAGATCCCCTCCCTTCCCCAACGTTCCCATTGAGAAGGTTTATGGGGGATTCCTAGGTTTCTTGTGGGCTCAAAGCAGCTGGGAACGTCAGCCATAGGCCAGCCCTCCAATGCCCCAGGTGGGTGGGCAGAGATCAGACCTGCTGTGGCAGGTGAAGTGGAGTCTGTCAGTTGTGCCTCAGGAGCATTCCCTAACAATGGAGATGACAGAGTTGTGGCCAGCTGGACACCTGAGAACCACCAGATCAGTCTCATGATCCTTATTTTCCATGATAATGAATCAGCTGATAATATCTAAAGCTAAAAGGAAAGAGGGGAGGGGGAAAGGGGGAGAGGAGGGAAGAATAGTTATAAAAGCATGTTATTTAGAAATATGGAGAAAATCACCAGAAAAAGGTAGCTAAAAGAGCTGGAAGTGGTTGCAGTCATCTCATTGCTTAACATTCTTTATGTGTTTTTTAATTCTGGGAAGGGTCCTGGATTCTCAAACTTTGATGTGCCCCCAAAACACTAGGGGCACTTGCTGAACACCTGGCCCCTGTGCTCAGAGACTCTTGGTGATGGGCCCAGACATCCAAATGTTTAACCTGATATAGGAGTGGGGTGGATCACTTTGGAAAATTGTCTAGATTCCAAGAGGGGTTAGAGAGTGGGGTGGAGAAGACCCCAGGTTCTCTTCCAGTTCCTCTCCTTTCTACCTGTGTGACTTTGAGCGGATCACTTGACTTCTCTGTTTTCTCATCAGTTAACAAGGGATTGTTTGCATTAGGTTGAGGCTTCTTGAACTTTTGGGGAGGTTAAGGTTGAGAATCTGGTGAAAGCTTTATCAGAAAAATTTAATCAGAAATTTTGCACACAATTTGGGTGTTCCTGGATTCTTTGAAATCCTATAGACTCTTGGTTATAGTCTCTGGGAATAAATTTTCTTCGAGAAGATGTCCCTGTCAGCTCTGACATTCAAGGATGATCGGATTCTGGATGCTCTTGGCAAGCTGGCTGAGGAGGAGGACAGGAGTCACTCTGGACAGCAGCTTTGGAATCCCAGCCTGTGGGGTGGTCTCTTGGCACACACTGAATTGGTACCTCATACTGCCTTTTCTAGGGATAAAGAGCTAGTTGCTAACTTGGCAGATACAAACAACATACGAATCGCCCCCACGTTCACCAAGATATTAGGATCTAAGCTTCCTGGGCATACTGAGTGACCAAGGACATCCAGGGCAATAAGAAAGTGGAACATCTCTAAAGAGTTGCATTTAATCAGAAACTATCAAGAAAGATAAATGAATCAGCCTGAGGAAGTGGCCTGAGCTTTACCCTTTTTCTTCAGATGCCAGAAGAAATAGGCTTTCTAGATAAGCACAAAGTTTCTCCCAGTAATGACTGTGATAAGGGCTGCGATGCTAATTCCTCATCCCATCCATGGACTCATAAATGAAAAACTAAGGGTTGAGAGAGTTCATGTTTACTGGGACGGAGTGAGGCAATCTGTGCAATTGTGAGGTCCGTCCAAAGGTCCTCAGTGGTCTTTGTTAAGCCCGAGGAGACCTTTCACTCAGACAGGAGCCATGGTACAGCCCTGCCCGTTATCTAGTCATACAATCTAGGTCTAATCAAAGGAGCCAAAGGCTCCTAATCAAAGGCTCCTGCTGTTCCCCAATATCAATGAGATTAATACAATCTGTGGCTCGTGGCCAGCTGGCCGATGGTCACAGGACCAAGTTCTTAGATAGGAAAAGCAAGCTCAGGGCCAGTGAAGCAGTGAGCCACCAACAAGGACGTATGTGCTGGCACTGGGCTCCTGAGCGCAGTCCGTTGTTCCTCCCAGCCTGGAAGAGGAGGCTCTTGACTTGGGAGTGGGGGAGTAGGGAGAAGGGTGGTTTGATTGTGGGCACACATCAGAGAACTCACTTGCCCAAGATACGGATTTCCCTCATCAGCCTGCCATCCTCCCTTCTCATTCCCAGCCTGAAAATCCCACTAATACATTGTGACTGGGTTACATAACATGTCACAATCAGGTTGCCCACTGCTCTGTCTGAGATTATGCTTTTCCTGTTTGTTTGCATTTTGTTGTTATTTATGGTATGACATGATCACCTATGTACTTATTGTTATATTTTAGCATCTTTGCAATCCAAATTCTTTTGAACTGGTTTGTGAAATCTAAAAACTGGAGTCACTGGGCTGTAAAAACAGGCTTGCCAAAGCACCCCTCTTCACTGCACCCCGCCCAGGTATTCTTATTCCATTGGACTTTTTTTATTAGTTCATCTGGTTAACACAAAAAATCATAAAACAATAAGAATAAATAACATACACCACAGAGTTATATGCCCCAGATCTATATAGAGATGATTCACAGATCTACCTCTATTCTACCCAAAAGGAGGTGCCCTTAAGAACAAAGGTTAAAGGTTACCCAAAAGCCGTCATGACCAGACATAAGTCTACTTTTCCAACCTCATTTCTTGCCATTCCTATGCTTTCCTTAAGCACTCCTCTAGTCACGTTGACTATTTGCTTTCACACCTCTCTGCTTTGCATATGCTTTTCCTTATGCCTATAGTGCCATTCTCCTTTGATCAGACTGTTGAATTCCTCCTACCCATCCTTCAAGATTAGGCTTAAGCATCACCACCTCTGTGACGTCCTCCCTGACTTCTTCCACCGCCTTTCCTTCAGGCAAGTCATATGTCCTTTATCTCTGTGCCCATAGCACCTGGACATATTTCTTGTTTAGTGTGTAACACACTGCATTTGGAACAGCTGGCTTGATTTTCTTCACTCCCTACTAAGCTCTGAGCTCCCTCTCTCAGAGATTCTACTACCTGTCTACTACCTGCCTCTTTGTATGCCCAAAACCTAAAATACAATACTTGACATATATTTGTGCTAAGAAGATTCACTGAACTCAAATGAAACAGAATGAAGCAAGTGAAATTTATTGGCTAGAACCTGCATCAACCATCATACTTAAGAAAACTTTTAAAATTGGGAATAAAACAAAGTAACCCATTATTGCTATTATTGTTATCATAGTTCTAGCAGACTTAGCCAAGACTATAAGGCAAGAAAAATAAATGATAGGTAAAAGGATTGGAAAGGAAGAGATAAAATTTGCATTATTTGAATATGATCAACAATTTTTAAAAAGAGGACTTCTGTTTCTGGTGAAGATTAAGCTTCCTGCATGAAACAAGGGTTTTCAAGATGCTGGACATCATACAATGAAGAAAACTGATCTCTGAGAAACTGGAAATAAATGATGTGAGTCTTTCAATTGCTCCAGCTTATTTCCTTGAGAGATTTTCTAGGTGATAGCATTGATGAGACAGAGCTGAGAGTTCAGGAAGACCAAGTCAGCTAAAGTTTGCAGAACAAAGCACTGGAGAGGATACAGCTGCATGAATAGAGAACTCCAGAGATCTGAGGGTGCCCTTCAAGCAGTCCCCAGAGAACTGATCAGCAAGGAAACCACCCAAGGCCAAAAAAGAGGAGAAATAAGAAGGTATGGAAAAAAATATTTAGAGAAATAATAACCAAAAACATTTCCAAATTTGACTAAAACTGTTAACATGCAGATCCAAGAAGTTCAACAAACTCCAAGCACAAGAAACAGGAAGAAAACTATACTGCATCTCATCAGATTATTCAAATTATTGATTATTCAAAACTAATGATAAGGAGAAAAATATTTAAAGCAGTCAAAAAAAAAAAAGACATGTTACGTAGAAGAACAAAAGTAAAAATGATAGCAAACTTCTCATAGGAAACAATGCAAACACAAAGATGTGGAACAATATCTTTAAAGCAGTGAAAGAAATTCTGTCAACCTAGAATTCTATATCAGCAAAAATATCTTTCAGAAATGAAGGAGAGATAAAGACTGTTTCAGACCAACAGAAGCTGAAAGAATTTATAACCAGCAGACCCACACTACAAAAAAATATTAAGGAAGTCCTATAGGAAGAAGAAAAATAATAGCAGATGGAAATCTGGATCTACACAAAGGAATGAAGAGCAGAAGAAATGGTAACTACATGGTAAAATTGTAATTATTTAAATCTCTCTAAAAGATAATTTATGATTTAAATATAAATAATAACAATGTAATGTGGAGTTCATAACATACATAAAGGTAAAATGTATGACAGCAGCACAAAGATCTGGAGGAAAGAAATGAGAGTATACTCTTTTAAGGTTCTTAACACTATACGTAAGATATACTATCACAGCTAGCATGTGATAAGTTGTGTACTCTAAACCCTAAAGCAATCACAAAAATAATAAAGATTTCATATCTAATAACCAACAGAGGAGATAAAATAAACCAACAGAGGAGATCAAATGGAAGCATAAAATATGTAATTAATCAAAAAGAAGACAGAAAGAATAAAGAAAAAGATAAAGAATAAATGGGACAAATGGTAAACGAACAGCAAGATGACAGATTTAACCCTAACTATATCAATGAATGCATTAAAAGTTATGGTCTATCAGTGTAGGCAATGGTTTCTAGACAAAACACCAAAAGCACAAACAATAAAAGAAAAATTGATGAATTGGACTTAATCGAAATTAAAAGATTTTTGACTTCATAGGACACCATCACAACTCTCAAAATGAGAGGGAATATTTGCAAATCATATGTCTGATAAGGAACTTGTGTCTAAAATATATAAAAATCACTTGCAATTCAACAATTTAAAGACAACCTCTCCTAGCACTCTGGGAGGCCGAGGCGGGAGGATTGTTTGAGCTCAGGAGTTCGAGAGCAGCCTGAGCAAGAGCAAGACCCCATCTCTACTAAAAATAGAAAGAAATTAGCTGGACAACTAAAAATATATATATAAAAAATTGGCCAGGCATGGTGGCGCATGCCTGTAGTCTCAGCTACTTGGGAGGCTGAGGCAGAAGGGTCGCTTGAGCCCAGGAGTTTGAAGTTGCTGTGAGCTAGGTTGATGCCATGGCGCTGTAGCTCAGGCAACAAAGCGAGACATAGTCTCAAAAAAAAAAAAAAAAAGACAACCTAATTTTAAAATAAGCAAAAGATTTGGATATACTATTCCCAAAAGAAGATATACAAATGACAAATAAACACATAAAATTATGCTCAAAATCATTAGCGATGAAGGAAATACAAATCAAAACCACAGTGAGATACCACTTCACACCCACTATAAAGGTGGAAAAATAACAACTGGTGGTAAGAATGCCGAAAAATTAGAACCCTCATACCTGCTGGTATAGGAACAAGATTGGGTTTTGTTAGTAAGGAAGATGGGTAGAGATGTATGTTAGGGAGCAACCAAAAGTCTCTACTGCATTAATAAGCATGTATGCAAGGTCCCATTTCCAGATCAGGAGTTAAGAGTCTAGGACTTGAATACCAGCTCCAACACACAAGAATGTGGGAACTTTGGGGCTGATTTCTTTGGCCTCTTATCATCAAACATGAAGGTGAAGTTTGGACTCCTTGATCTCTATTAATATATTTAGCCCTGCAATTTACAGTTGAAGTAACAGGCTTTGGGACAATCGGTGAGTTGCCCACTCTCCTATACCTTCAAATTCTGCACAGCAACCTAGGGGGCAAGGAGGTGCCTTCAGCCCCTGGGATCCTCAGTCTTTGTCCTTTAAGAAGATAGCCACATGGTTGATCTCCATGAGTCCTCTCAGCAATGCCTACGGAGAACGGAGTTGACCCCTGGGAGGATCATAGCTCTGCAAACTCCTCAAGGACAAGGGCTGCAATTTATTAGTGTCTGGGATATTAACAAGGAATGAGCAAAGTTCTCGA
Source organism: Indri indri (assembly GCA_004363605.1). Taxonomy (NCBI): domain Eukaryota; kingdom Metazoa; phylum Chordata; class Mammalia; order Primates; family Indriidae; genus Indri; species Indri indri. The sequence continues at coordinate 1,818 of RJWJ010021572.1, read as the reverse complement.
ACAAGATAAATGCTTAATAAATATTTGTTGAATGAGTGAGTAAATAAACTGCTTATTATTCCACAAATGAGAGAGTTGTGGTCAGGGAGACTGATGCACCCCCAGGATTATGTAGCCAGGAATCCCTAATGTCTGCCTGTAAATCCTGCACTCACTTCAACTTATCACAATGCTTATTTTTTATGCCCGTTGAAGATATTGAGAGTGGAAATGTCAGTAAGGAACAGGTACCATCCCCAAGAGCCATTGAGGATGTTTGGCAGCAATAAAACTGCTCCTCCCCAAGACCCCTCCCACATGGCTCAACCCAGGCTGACGTGAGCTGCTAGGAAAGGCCAGGGGTTGCTGCTGCAGCCTGGGGTCTTCCGAGGCAATATGAAAACCTCCTTTCTTCATTCATTATTTAACACCTGCAATGTGCCAGACACTGATTTCTCTGGCTCTCTGGTCTAGAAGCCAAACTTGCTAGAGATGAACTAGCAATGAAGAGAAATGTCCAAATCCTGAGTATTTATTTCATTCAGATGTGAGCCTTGCCTTGTATTTAGGATGAAGATTTGGAAGGGAGGCATCTCTGATGTAGTGGAGGCAGTTCTAGGCTTACCCTCACAAGGCTTGTCTTCTCTGCTGTTTCCTAGCTGTGTAGCCTCAGGCAAGACACTTTCCCTCCCTGAGTCTCAGTTTTCTTTCTGGTCAAATGGGAGTCATTATATATGCTGTGTCTACCCAACAGGTACTTGGAAATGAGTAAGTCTTGGTGAGCTGTGCTATGCAGAATAAGGGGTCATCATTTTATTCTAGTCTTCAGGAATTTGAAGTCTTTTTTAATCAGTCTCCCAAATGGCAATGGAAAATCTCAACCGAAACCAGGGTCAAGAGTTTGTCCACTGGGACCTATTTGGCAAAGGAGTCAAGTGAATGGTTTGAGACCCCTGATTGGTTCCATCTGGGCCCACACATCTTTGTAAATAAAGGTTCGAATCCCTCTTATCATGGCTAATCCTGCCCTTTTCCGAGACACCAGGGTTTTACTTTGCCCTGTGGAAAACTGCCATCAGAGCTACTTTTAGCAAAGACAGCCAAAGAAGGGTGACAGCCTCTAGTCCCCTAAATTATAAGGGCATAGTTTAGTCAAATAATGTTCAGTTGAAATTTAACCCAATTGTCAAAAGCTTCAGTCACCGAGAAATTTGGGTCAGAGTTGAACATGTGATTAAAAACATCCCACATACACACGCCTATCAGCAGATGGGGTGATGTGTCTCACTCCCACTCTTAGTGGACAGCGTGCACCATGTGAGCTCTGTCTGTAGCGTGCAGTCCTGCACTTCCCAGGTTATTTCCCTGGGGCCATTTCCCACCTATGGCAGTGAACTTTAGGGTTTCTATGAGGTACTTATAACAAAATTGCTAAATAGACTCCAGACCCTTTCTCATAATCTCTGATTACTCTCTCATCTTCACTCTGTGCGAGGCATTTGTTCCCCTGCATAAACAAAGATCCTGCCAGGAGGCATTTATTGTTGAAATTTGAGACATTTGTTTTATTCTTATCTGTGCACTTAGCCATTCACTAAGCATGTCCTGGGTGCCTTTTGCTCTCAGCAACTTTGCTAAGCTCCAGAGATATAAATAGAAACATAGTCCCTGCCCTCAAGAAACTTATAAGTAGCCGGGCGCGGTGGCTCACGCCTGTAATCCTAGCACTCTTGGAGGCCGAGGCGGGCGGATTGTCCTGAGCTCGGGAGTTCGAGACCAGCCTGAGCAAGAGCGAGACCCCGTCTCTACCAAAAATAGAAAGAAATTAATTGGACAGCT